>JARFOC010039554.1:0-24554 GCA_031763485.1 Osmoderma eremita | reverse complement strand
ATCCATCAGATGTAACAAACGAACCCAATTGTCACAAATATATTTAAATCCTACATAAAAGTCAATTTTGAAACATATGGTTCAATAAGCCTGATATAGTAATTAAAGACAAAAAAAACAACAACTGTTATCTGATAGATGTAGCAGTACCATTGGACAATAATGTCACACAAAAACATGCAGAGAAGATATTGAAATATAAAGATCTTCAGGTGGAAATACAAAGGATGTGGCATATGAAAACGCATATAATACCAGCGAAAGATAAAATAGAAATATTCTGTAAACTGAAAAGAAAAGTTCTCTGACAGACTGTCAACTGCACTTAGGATCAAGGTTTGATCCCGACAGATGAGTAACACTGGCTGGAAATGTACACGCCTAGACAAAGAAATAATAATAATAAATATCCAGGTGCAAAAGAGGAAGAGGTCTGATATCGATGGAGGGGTTGTACTCTTAGGTGTTGACCCCGATCGCGGCACGTATCTTCCCAATCCCGCACCATTCCAAGCAACGGATCCTGCGTTGCTTGGAATGGTGCGGGATTGGGAACGGGGAAGCCAGGGCGCTTTCTTTTGTGGCTTTGCTGAGAGGACGTGCCAGGAATTGGAAATCCCGCTTACCTTTGACGGAGGACGAGTTGCTGGGGAAAACATTGCTTTGCTCCCACAGAAAGAAATCCGAAGCAGTGAGTGAGTCCCTCTTGACCCAGCAAAAGAACAAGTCGCTGCACAGACAATTCTTTAAACATGTTGAGGATCAGCATCTTTCCCACAGCGTGACTTTTGACTGTTTGAGCGCCTTTTTGAGATCACCATCTCTCTATTCCGAGACGGAGGGTTATATCATAGCTGTACAGGATGGTGTATTTAACACTCTCTCCTATCAAAAGAACGTGCTAAAATCGGAAATCGCGAACAATCGATGCAGGGCGTGTGGGCTGGAGGAAGAGACAGTAATGCACCCTCTTTCGGCATGCTCTAAATATGCCGCCAACCTCTACATTCATCGTCACGATGCGGCATTAAAAGTTCTGTACTACCAGCTGCGACATCTTTTTGAGATAGATAAAAGGTTACAGCCACACTACCAAACTGAAGATATTCCGACTGTCATCTCGAACAACAACGGGAAAATATTCAGGAATTTCCCTTTATCAACTACCGCAAGGATATCCGCGAACAAACCGGACATGGTCATTATTGATTATGGCCGGAAAGAAATGTACGTGGTGGAGATCTCCTGTCCCAGTGAGGTCCGTTTTGCGGAGAAAGAGGCGGAGAAAACATCGAAATACTTAGACCTACTCTGAGCTGAGGCTGAGCTATAATAACCTTAGGATTATCTTCATCTCCACCATCATTGGCGTCATGGGAGGCATGCTACCCACGATAAGAAATCATCTTGCCAAAATCAAGATCATCAAGAGCAAACATCTACACTCAATTACTTGCAACATGCAGAAGCAAGTTATATTAGGGTCGCTCCGTACCCTAAGGGCACACGAGCCTAGCCATTCCGCCCAGGCTAGATAGACCATTCGCTAATCTCTTAACTGAGAAGCAGAGGCTTTTTCACACCCGTGGAGTGGTGCATTCGTGAGCTGCGCCACCTCGTTGTTTTGTTGTCGGTCGCGCGGACGCATTCCCAGGAAAAGAAAGGAATTCATATGACCAGCTAAAGAATTTCAATTAAAGAACTCCTGCAAATATCCTTCTTCCGCACTCCGACGCAGGACCCCGGTGAAAGTGAAAGTAACCCCGGTGGGCTCACTGGCGGTCGTGTGACAAGAAACAGAAATCCAAGTAATTTAGAAGCCGAAGAAGAGACTGCTTCCACGTGCGAAGAAAATGACAACCGCGAATCAAAAACCACACCGAGATCCCTGAATTGGCTCACTTTGGGAATGTTGACACTAGACACAGTGCAGTCAAATATGTTCGGATTAGCGGAACGAGTGAATGTAAGCACAGCACATTTATCGACATTCAATTGAATATTATTAGAAGAGCACCAATCATTAACTACTCTGATGCTTTTTTGTAGATTTAAAGAATCGAAAGTGGAGGTAATACTACTGCCAATCTTAATATCGTCTGCGAACCAACGCAAGAACGTTAGTCTAGAGAAAGCAAAAGATCATTCACGTAAATATTGAAAAGAAGTGGACCTAAATTTGAACCCCGAGTACGTCACTGGATGCAACAAATGTGCTTGATGAAAATCGATTGCAAGTGACATAACACGAGCGATTCGAAAGACATAATTGTATTAAAGCAACAACCTCAGGGCAAAACTCACTTGAAGAGAGCTTGCATATTAACGTCGCATGGTTAATCGTGTCGAAAGCTTTGCTAAAGTCTGTATAAATTACATCCATCCATCATGAAGCCGTTTATCAAGATTTTCACTAATATACTGATGTATATTCTGATGTAACTTAGAAATGGGGACAGATTTTCTTCTTATTTTAAACGCTAACCGTAGGTGGCGTCAGAACTGGACGGGATGGATGGTTTTCTGGTTTCAATCATGTATAGCACAAGTCAAAATAAGCCTACCAAATGACCGAGAAAATAACAAGGAAAACACACCTACAGGGCCTTCTCATAACAGTAAAAACATTTGTTGAGCAGGTACCCCTTTAGAGCACTCCTATACTGCTGGAAGCTTGGTTTGTTTTTTATGTTGTTTGGCAATTTATTAAATAATTTTGTTGCACGATATTCGGGGGTATTTTCGAACAGTGTGTTTTTTGTGGCACGGTATACACAAATCATTTGCTCTTCTGGTATTCGTTGTGTTGTAATACGTATTTTTTTAAAGAGTTATATTATGTTAGGCGCAAATGCCAAACTCATATAAATAGAGAGAGACTAATGATAGAATGCCTCTTGAAATAATGGACGACAAGGCGTACTTGCTGGTTTTCCTAATAAACACCTTACAATTCGTTTGTGCCCTAAACTCACGTATAAAATTTTTGGAGGATCCCCAGGCAAGGATACAATACTTAATTCTGGAATACACGTGGCCAAAATAATAGAACATGTCGATATTTATCAAATTTCGCAGGTTTAAAATAAAAAAGCGGAATTTAGTTTTTTTGGTTAAGTCCTCAATTCGCACTTCCCATGACAAACTAGAATCTATACACCTAAAAATTTTAAATTGTTCTCATTAGGTACAGATTTACAGCATAAATTAAAATACAGTCACGAAAGCCTACATACAGTAGAATAATATCTAAATTTGCTGCCAAAATATAATGTAAAAGAATAAGACTGATTATATAAAAAGATCGTTATAATAACAAACTATTAAATTCAATTCTTTGCTAGCAAATCCTTAAATAAGACATATAAGAAATCTTACAAAAGTCAACATAAAATAAATGAATTGCTATATGGAAAGCTATTAATAATAAATTAATATTTAGTAACACCCCCTTAGCACTAATTACTAACTCAGTCTATGCGGCATCCAGTGCACTAATTTTTGTGTCACTTTCTGGAGCATTTGATACCATTCTTCCATTATGGCGTACTTTAAAGATTCGCGTCCAGTTATAACCCTTTTTCTCAATCAACATTTTAAGTTCTCCCACAAGTGTTCAATAGGGTTTAAATCTGGCGACTGGGGAGGAGAATGAAGTTGTTTTGGTACATTATACAATATCCATTCTTTTGTCAGGTAATACGTGTGCTTAGATCGTTGTCCTGCTGGAATATCCAATCCTGTCGAAGCTCTGATTTTCTGGCACTTTGAATTAAATTTGCGTTAAAAATATTAATATATTTATGTTTGTCCATAATTCCATCAATAATTTCAATATGTTTACACCAGCCGCCAACTTTCAACCCCAAAGTAAAACAGACTGCCCACCATGCTTCACTGTAGGTTGTACATTTTGGGTTTTATATTCAGTGTTGGGTTGCCGCTAAACGTTAACACGTCCATCTGATTGGAATACGTTAATGTTTGTTTCATCTGTAAATAACACATTATCCCAGAAACTTAAATCCTTATGTTCATGTTTTCGAGCAAATTCTAATCTTTTGGTTCTGTTTACGTTACTGATATGTGGTTTACGTCTAACGCTGGACCCATTGTACCCAAATTTTCGCAAAACCCTGCGGGTGCGTTTACTATGCACAGTCTTTGAAAGCTCAAATTCCATACTTTGTGCTACTTTTGTTGCTACTACTTTTTGGATTTTGTTTAATATTGTTTAAAACATACCATTTTTCGATCGGAGAAAGTAAGTTTGGACGACCACCACGCGACGTATTTTCTATTGTCCCTGTAATATTTTAGTTGTGTAACATTGTTTACACAGATGATCGAGGTCTATCAACAATTTTTGCAATTTCTGCTAATGATTTTCCTTCATTTCTCAATTTAACTATTAATTGTTTTATACAAATCGGAATTTCCGTTCACCGTTCCATTTTGATAGTTAGGAGAATATTATTCGATTAAAAATATTTTGCACAGTATGTTACTTTTATAAATCGGGACTTTCTCCATTTTACAAAGAGTATTAGGGTTATTATATTGGTAGCTTTTATCTGTATGTAGACTTCCGTGAGGTTTCATAAACACATTTACTTAGATTTTTTTACTGCTTTGTAAAATATTCTACTTCAAACGTTTAAGCTTAGATATTACTAGTTTTACCTTATAATAATTCTATTACAACTGCTCATATAATTGAAATCCTTCATTGAAATAGTTTGTTGAGATTTTTATTGATGTATGTAGACTTTCGTGAGCAACTGTCAATGCTCCAGTTTGTTTTATTATTAAAGCATATTGCTGCTGGTTTACCAGCGTTTAATTCCAAACAGTTATTTGCACACCACAAGTTGATATTTTGATTTACGGTGGTCCAGAGGTGAGATATATTAGTGAAATCTGTACCCCTTACGATACACGACGTGTCATCTGCGTATTGGTAAAGAAAACACATATTCAAAACGTCAGGCATATCCGCCATATATATCAGAAACAAAATTAGGCCCAGTATTGAACCTTGAGGGATGCTCCTCGTAGTCAAGGTGGATGAAGAGAAGAACTCTTTCGTATGCCGTGTTCTATTTTTCTGATACTTACAAACTGGCGCCTATTATCTACTTAAAATTTTTTATATAGTCAAGGGCAATTCCCCTTACTATGGGTTTATTTGCAGAAATAACAAAGTTATAAAGATATCTCTGCAATTTTGAGTGTCACTATGTAGAGGCTATGGATAAGAGGCAACAATGAATTAATAAAACAATAAATAAAATCACATAAAAATAAATCCAAAATAATTTATTAAAACCCCTTCATCTCCCTTCACTAATAAACATATAATTCAATTGCAGATCTATACTGGATAATGTATTTATAAAATATATACATTAAAAACATTTGTATATATTGTTTAAGTATATGTATCATATGTATACGTGTATCACAAAAAATAATTTCTATTTATTCATCATCGGCCGTTTGTACATTCACAGACAACGCACTATACATCTGATATTCGCGCATCACCGTCTTCTGTATAATTATCACGATTCTGTAAGAAACGAATCAGTATAGAGTACAGATACAAAATTAAAAATTAAGGTCGACATTCTTTTATTCAAAATCGACCCCAAATCGGACTCACAAGATAAAAACGATTTCTATAAGGAAGAAGCCACTCGTAAGAAAGTTGAAGGCTCCCGGGTTCTTGTCCAAAGTGTAATTATACATGAAAGTGTATAAGGGAGCGCCCACGAGTGCAGTTAACGATTCCACGGTAACGGTAATCGAGAACACCTTTCCGCTCTCCTCTTTGGCCACAAGTTTCGATATTAGCGATCGACACATGGGGCTGACGACGCCACTTACGCATCGAATTCCGCCGGCTACAACAAGAAGGAAAAAACGTTAGGTATACGGTGTCCCAAAAAGTATTCATATACCTCCTATGTTACTTTCATTTGTATACATATTTATAAAATGTTCTGGATAGTTATCGTCCAAAGGTACAGTATTTCCTTACAGAATACCAACATATTACAGCAGTACAGACATCTATATAAACAATTACACAACGAATCTACAAAGTAACGAAACCCACGTGACCTCTAATATAACAATAAATTTTAAGTTGGCAACGATTAAATATTCCTAATATGTCTGTCTAGAACGCTAATAGACTACTAGCCGATATTTGACAGTTGACTTTCGTACGGTGGGTGTTATATTCTGCTGATCAGTTCTGTCTTTCTTTTAATCCTACGTCTTCATTAATCAAAACAGTTTTTTTTCTAAAAACTACCAAAGTATTAATATCGTTTGTGCTTGGTAAGTCAGTGGGGCATTAATTGTATATAATTATTTATAACCCAAAACCTAACCTACCAAATTTTATCTGTCATATTATACACATGAAAATCTGTACAGGAATTTTATTTTTGGGTATTCCTAAAAGAGGTCACGTGGGTTTCATTATTTTATCGATTCATTGTATAATGAAAATTTTAGATTGTAGCCGATTATATTCTACAACACCGTACCACCTTAGCACTTTTAATAGACTCAAGAAAAACTGTCGATTGCGTAAATCACAAAATATTATTATATAAACTGTCAAGATATACCATAAGACGTGCGGTCCTGGAATGATTCAGGAGTTGCTTTTTCAGTCGATTTCAAAAGGTGCAGCATAAAAAATTAACATCTGAACTTAATTTTCTATTTTTCTATTTACATACTTATTAATTTGACGCCTACCTCATTTCTTAAATATATATGCCTTAAACCAATTGTTACAACTAGAGTTGCTCATTAGCGCCAACGGGCAGTGGCGGAGGTTCGATACAACCTTCACTAAAACTGCGAATCTCAACGTGATCTGTTTACTTCTGACCATCTATTTTATGTGTAAACTTTTATGCGCCCGCCACTGGCTGTTGGCGCAAATTGAGCAACTCTAGTATAACATATGGTGATTTATGCAGTTGACACCAGTAAAATTCCAACATTATGGTATTTTCTAACTAAGTAAAAATAAGCCCAGGAAAATATACGAACTAATGCATGATTCCTTTCTTGCCATGCCTTCTTTACCTACGAACTTGTCAAGTACAATCCCAAACAAATTAAAATTAAAAAAGCGTGGTAGTATCATAAATCTCCCTAGTTCAGAGGATTTTTATGTTGAACAGATAGCAACAGGGCATAATAGTTGCTGTCATTTGATTGTTTTGCTTTGATGTCATCTCTTTGTTACTTTTCTTTGCGTTATATAACTGTCTATGTGCGTTTTTCGGTATGTGTTTATAAAGACATAAGTGGCAATTAAGTATTAAATTTTTGGTGAGAATTGCGTTATTCTTAAGACAAATTTTATAGGTGAGTATGACTATAACCTCTCTACATTAATAGCTAATTAATTCGCCCTAGCATTATCGCCAATACTTCGATCCCAACTTAAAATTTTTGGTCACGTGTTATTCAGTTCAGATTAATCATTTTGTATTATACTGGCAACCAGGGTGGGTTTCCTACACCTGTGTTTTGCTGTTTTTTTCCAAACCAACGTATATTGCCATGTTCCGGTTGATTGATTCGTATTTTTACCATGTAACCTTTCTTAACAAATGCTTTAGAACTATCAAGTCTATTAACAGTAATTCGTATTGTGCATGTTTTTTGTTCGTTATTCAAAATGTAACCGTAAAATTCAAACCGTTAGTAGAAAGATTTGCGCAGATAAACATTAAATTATTCACTTTATTCAGTCGATAAATTAGGACTCTGCAAATATGATCCTACAATTAAGGAAAATATTTCCCTAACTACACTTTACGAAT
Source organism: Osmoderma eremita (assembly GCA_031763485.1). Taxonomy (NCBI): domain Eukaryota; kingdom Metazoa; phylum Arthropoda; class Insecta; order Coleoptera; family Scarabaeidae; genus Osmoderma; species Osmoderma eremita. The sequence goes on along the minus strand of JARFOC010039554.1, from coordinate 16,695 downwards.
GCACCACACATTCACGAGATACACAGCGTTACATAAATTTCGAGAAGGGTTTCTAGAAATATCGGAAAGCAATAAGTCAAGGCATCCGGAGATGTTCAGAAGGGAAAAATCGTATCGGAATAACCTTTCGGATTAAAGTTGCCGATTCTGAAACATAAAGCATCCGATCGGCGCCGGTAAACAAAATTGTATTGGCGGGAAGTAAAATATCTTCGTTAACTATAGGACTCCTATGGTTGTACTCCTACAATATGGTAGCTATTGTTCAGAACAGATAAGAGGAGAGTGATTGCTCCTTCATTGAAGAGTTTATATTGTAGTTAAAGAAAGACATTAATCACAAAAATTCATCAGTAAAGTAAATATTAATCCTTATCATCCACAAATTTTAAAGACGTTATCCAAACGAGGGTACAGTTAATCCGTATCCCTACCTTAGAGTTTTTGGTTTTCATAGTTGGTATCTTTTTGTCGTAGTTCGTACAATTTTCTTAGGTTATAATCTATCTGTCACTTTTACCCATTACAATATATAATATTGTGAGGAATTAGTTTATGTTGATGACAGCGATGCCCGCGTTCTTAACGGCAGTCAGATCCCGCCAGTGGGCAGTGGAACCGCCATGTAAGTAGTTGTGTTGTGTGAAGCGATGCCGCGATATGTTTGATACATATTGGTCGTTAAATTAAGAAAGCCATATTAGCACTTGTTTTTATTTAAATTATACCATCCTGTATTTAACTGAATAAAGTTAATAAAACAACTAAGTGTTTCAAACGTAAGGAAACCAGAGAAGCGTCCACAAAGTGAGAAAACGGAAACGTACGTCGGCCATTGTAAAAGTAGAAGGAGAGGAGGCATTACAATATATTATTATTCACAATAAAGATAATAATAATTTATTTGTAATAAGATAGTCTGCGACTTTTAATTTAACTCATTGCATATAATAAATACTTACCCAAGTACAATTGCCACGGGGCAGTGACCAATCCCTGTATCAAAACACTGACGAAATACGACAGAAAACCGACGAACAACACTGAAGTTTCTCCCATTCCAAAGAGTTTGTGTAATAACGAGAGACCTACGAATATGCCGACGATCCAGAGCACGTCCTTGAAGGCCTTATACAGTGTGTATTGTTCAATGTTCCATCCGAACTTCTCTCTGACGAAGAGGAAGAAAACCGAGCTGTCAGAATTCGTGGCCAATATGTAGATGGTGGCCATACCGATGGTTAACAGTAGGACGCATCTTCGGTAGCTCTCTCGCTGACAAAAGGTCGTTTTCAGCATGTTCGCTATATGATCGAAGGTGAACAACGAAGTATCATTCTGCAAAGTAAAGTATGGAAGCGAAATTGTTTTAGAAAAGAAAATTATAATCATCATGCAAAAATAATTATTCAAAGTCCAATAGTAAAAGTATTTACCTCTGTTAAAAATCTGGATTTTTTCGAATTTAGATTTTGTGATTAATTTTCACAGAGAAGATTTAAAAATAAAATTGCATTGCAATACAGTGTGTTTCAAAAAGAATTACATCCAGTTACGTATGAACCTCTTTGTTCAGCTCTGTTGAAATGTCAATATAATGACAGATTAATACGTCTGTCACTGTCAAAATAATTAATGTTTGTCATAAATGTCGAAATGACGATTGTATTATAAGGTAAGCGGCGCATAATCATATACATTTCAAGACCTACTGAAATGTAATTGTTTCTGAGACACACTGTATCAAACCTGATAGTCACTCGTATTCGGAACGGATTCCGTGATGATCAGCATAACGTACAATAAAGATAAGAGACAGCACGCGGTGCTAATACTGTAAACCACAATATATCCGCCATACTCGAATATGTAGGAACTGCTCAAGGTGCCGATCAGCATTCCAGACACTAATGTAGTTTCAAACATGCCGATTCTGCAACATGAAATATTCGAAATTAATTGTCGACTTTTTTTACCAAGTCATATACCGAGAGTGCAAAAATGATTGTCATGTCTGAAGTTGCAATAAATGAATAAGAAAAAGACAAACAAATATATATATAACAGGTGAGACAATAGAAGACAATGTTGCTGCAAACTTAAGACATGACAATCATTTTTGCTCTCTTCGTAAAACTCAGTAAATCTTTTAGTGGATGAAATAATGGACCTACAAAAGCCGTAATGAAAATGTTGTTTTATCAGGACAACGTAGTGCAACGTATGCATTATAGCTCTCGCAATTAAACAACCGACTTTTGATATTTCGCCTTTTCATGACATTGCCACACATTACAAAGCATATCATAGCTTTATCATAGGGTTCGACAGATATACAGATAGGTTATGGTTAAAAAAATCGAAAACTATCAATACTGAATAGAACGTGAAAATAACAAATGTCAAGTAAGTGCGTTGACAACTTACTTCTATCTATGCAACTGGCAATGCTCTAATTGAGGAAATTCTACGCGGACGAAATGTCACTAGACTTAACATTACTATGCGTTTGCTAAATGTGAAGTTGTGTTTGGTTGTGTTGGTATGATCTTAATATTATCGCTGTCACAAGTCGGCTGTTTCGTTGCAAGAGCTATAGCTTATATGCTTATATGGTTGGAAATACTATTGAACTCTGTGAGTATTTTCTTTTCATGAAATCTACCGAAAGAATTGCTTCTCGTTTTTTAAGACGTAGAAATAATAAAGGCGTATGTCTTTCAAAATAATTTGTATAATGAATACAATAATTATACCTGAATGCCCGATTTTCTTCCGCCGTGATATCAGTTATGTAGCATAAAATAGCCATTAGAAATGGTGCAAATCCTCCAAATAGAATTGTTGTAGCAGAAGCGCCTAACACGTACCATGGCGATAAGGATGGAATCAGAGCTATGACTATTTGCAGGACTCCGCTGATAGTGAAACCTGCAGAAAAGCATTCGCACACCTAAATAAATCAAAAGTAAAAAGCGTCATGTCATTCAATGAAAATGACTCGAAGAATCTGAGACATTTGAGCGTGTTGGCGATTTCCCAAGGAAAAGGAAACCTAGAAAAAAACCAATGCAAGACGTTCTGTAAAATAAAACAAACAACAGACACGATTTAAAATGATTGCCATAGAAAAGGAAGCTGCTTTCCGTAGGTGTAATATCAATATACCTTATTTTAATTTAATGAGTGAATGAGATACTCCTGTTCAGTGTCGATAGATGGCGCGATCTGTCACATTTTCTGCTACGTTAGGAAAAAAGGACGGGAATTTTTATTAATTGAATTCTCATATGTGCAATATCTCACCAATAAATGTCACCCTCTGACACCTAAAATTACGCAAATTGTGTTTAGTTTATATTAGGAAATATAGAGGGCGCAGTAAATAGTAAACCGGTAGAAATCTACTAGCAGTTCCAATACAGTTCAAAACATCATTTGAAATAAGGTGCAATGACAATCATTTTGAATTGGCCGGTTACGGAGGTGTAAACGTGTAAACCAGGGCTTACTCGATCAATAGAGGGCTCTGAGTGCAAAACTTTATCTAGTGTAAAATTCTCAGCATAGAGTATTTTAAATTTATATTACAGTTCCATTAGTTTAGTTTAGTTAGTAGTTCTTTTGTTTTTTACTTATTGTTTAATCATTATCGTTATTTGTATTATTATTGTGAATTTCGTCTGTAAAGATTGACGTGTCCCGAATTAATTATTATTTTGTTAACGCACGTCAAGCTAAAAATGATTCATCGCCAGGTATCTGGACCCTACTGTAGTTTTTAGTGTAATTATATTCCTAATGGCTATGTTTTTTCCGAGTATGCTAGATTTATGTTAGAGCGAATTGTTTTCCTTCAGAGTCTTTAGTGTGTATGTTGCTATTGTAGAAGTGAGTACGTGAATAAAATTATTGTTAAAGTTGGTTGGTGTGTTTGAAAAATAAATAGATCTAACAATTTTGTGGGGCCGGAGTAATCTGAGCAGTGTGTTTATTGTATTCCGTTTGGTAAGCAAAAAGCTTAATTCTAATTGTAAATATAACTTCAGGAATACGTTAATCGAAACTGCCAATGCGTGTTTCTTGCGCAACTTGTGCGCTCACTTTCTGAACAGAATTATAGTTGGAAATAGAACATGTGCTACTTAAAAATCTGCATGGCAGAATGCATACACTTTTGGGCACAGTTTGTGAATGACATTATGCGAAAAAAGCTTGTATAGAAGAATGAACAGAATTTTGGATGGCATTATGCATCCTGGCAAGTTTGAAATATACGAGATTTGGCGCGGTAATCTGTTTAGTTGGGTTCGCAGACCACCAGAGGGATGGTCACTCAATTCTAACGTTAAGTCTATCTATCCTTACTATATTATCTCTGATCATCAATATTACTATCCGATGACATGGAACGCGTTATAGAACGTTTAGCTTTGTTTTGCGGAGGATCTTTAGTTACCCAATAGAGTAGAGATTAGCAACGGCTTCCTTCCGTGTTTATCCGACCAAGGTCCCACGAATAAGCACAGCAGTGCCGGCACGATCTGCGAAACCAACGACTGCGTCATCATGATAATGTTAGCGTGCGGTTGAACCATCCTCTCCAAATCTTGCGTGGCATTGTCCGGATTTTTCGTACCCAATTTTTCGCAATCGGACCGGTTATAGTCTAGCGACACGTAGCACGTCCTGTAGATTATGAAATTCGTATTTACTGTCTCTAAAAATGCACAACAAATGTTTATTGACCGTGTGTTCGGACGACTGCTTAATCGTAAAACTCACCGCAAACCATAAAACTGTAAAACAATAACAAGACGGGTATTTCCGTGCACCGTTTCAACCATTTTAAACTCATCTCAACCATTTCCGTTCGAATTTCTTCTTCTTACTCTTGCCGCACGATTGTGGCAACGTCAGTAGTGTTGAAAAGACGCATTGGTAATAAAAAGATGCATTCTCTTTCAATAAAATCCCTGAATTCTTAGCAAATCAACTTAATTTGTGCACGTTCAATATCTTCCAGCAGCTGTTGTTTTATATTCGTACGGCTAATCTCTCTTGAATGATACATAAATGACACATTTCTAAGCATATTAAACAAAGGACATGATAGAACTAATTGTAAAAGTATTTCTTGCAAAATCATTAGATATATAATTACAACTGCATTTATATCTGATAAAGAGATACAAGGCCGCACACATTATGTGTTTGCGTAAGTTAGATACCTACATAAATATACCGGATGATCTCGATTAAATTCCAGCCATTACGAAAATTTTCAGCAAACAAATAAATCATAATAAAGTCAAAGGCTCGTTTAAAACTAAAGCGCCTTTAAACTACATATGTAGACAGGTTTATTTTAAAGAGACTTTAGTTAAAGATCCTTTAGTATGAGATTATGAAATCGGCCGTTGTTTTTTTCTAATTTTATTACTTAGTGTTTTAATTAATAATGTTATTAGTAGTGTTTAATATTCAATACTTTATTCATCATGATAATATTCCCTTGATATGGATACCCAATATACAGTGTGGCAAAGCTCGATATATCCGTTATCGCATAAGATATTAAAAAAGGTTATTTACGAAAATTGTAGGCAGTCTTAAACTTAACATTTTAAAATTATTTTCATATATACAGGATGTTTCATATTACCAGGGTGAACCAAATATACGTTTTCTTAAATGGAACATCCTGTATATTATTTCAGATTTAGATTAAGCTCATGCCTCACACTTCCAATGTACAATTTCATTGAATTATACAGCGTGTTTCAGAAGTTATGGTCAATTTTATATGCAAATCATTGTGAGTTGGCCTTGTATATTGCAAACGACACAGTGCGATTTTTTTTACAACCATAGATTTTTTATATTGGCTCAGTTTTGTAACAAGGTGACATTTTTTCAAAATTGTCAAAACTGAATACAGGGCGAGTCAAAACTCAAATACATTAATTTTTCAATTATTTTCAATGGATCCGTTATCGTATAAGATATCAAAAAAAGTTATTTACGAAAATTGTAGGCAGTCTTAAACTTAACATTTTAAAATTATTTTCATATACACAGGATGTTTCATATTACCAGGGTGAACCAAACATACGTTTTCTTAAATGGAACATCCTGTATATTATTTCAGATTTAGATTAAGCTCATGCCTCACACTTTCAATGTGCAATTTCATTGAATTATACGGCGTGTTTCAGAAGTTATGGTCAATTTTATACGCAAATCAAGACCTTGTATATTGCAAACAACACAGTCCGAATTTTTTTTACAGACATAGATTTCTGATATTGGCTGTTTTTTAGCAAGGTGACATTTTTTCAAAATTGTCAAAACTGAATATACAGGGCGAGTCAATACTCAAACACATTAATTTTTCAATTATTTTCAAAGGATCGTCCTGTATTTTATATCATAAAAAGAAAGATTAGTTTAAGTACTTTCACTTTTATTAAGCACTCTCTATACCTGAAGTCTTTAAAATTGGAGATTTTTTGAAATCATTTTAATATAACAAGTTACTCATGAAAAACTGGCAGTTGCATGTTTAATACAACTACAAAATCCAAACATTTATAACTTACACTGATAATTAACATTTAATTAATTAACACAACTGTTTACAATAAATTCTGTAATAAATGTTCAAGATATCCACCCGAACTATCAATACAACATTGCAGCCGTTCTTCAAGCGATCGGCTTACATTTCGTAACATTTCTAAATTAATACTCGAGAATGCTTCTATTATATTCTGTTTGCCATATCACCTTGCGTAGTTGGCGGTGTTTGATATACAAGGCTTTTATTTTTACATATGACTACATGAAAATGTCAATTTTAGTGAACTCCAGTGATCGAGGTAGTCACTCAATTGGTTTCCCTCTCCTTATCCATCTTTTAGAGAAATGGGTGTTTAGATAATCGTGTATTAACCTAGTGTAAAGTAACGAAGCTCCATCGTGCGGATACCACATTCTTTGGTGAACGTTTAGGGGAACATTTTCCAATAACAATGGTAAATGATTTTCCAAAAAGTCTAAATAAACTTCACCATTCACTCGTTCTTCCAATCCAATTACATAATCTCCTAGCTATTATTTACTGTCAGAAACTGAAACCAGAAGTACAAATCCAATAAACATTATAGTTAATCGTATAGTTGAAAACACTCGATCTGAATGTCGAATGTGTAATAGAAACGGTTGTATTGAATAATTATTGTTCCCATTAATAATATTTGCCACATTCTGTAAATATCTCCGGCTCTTTCCACAGACAACCCAGACTTAATCTTATATCATAATTGTTATCTAAGTACATTTCAAATAAAGAAACAATCATCTAATTATCTCAAAAAAAGAAGATTTTTGCCAATAACCGGCACTTACGTTCAAAAGATGAAGTACATAAAAAATATATTTAAAAGATATATAAATGTACCTCTGAAATCACACAACACGTCTGATTATATAGTTCCAGGCATTCCTCACGTACAGACAGCTGTTTCGGACTCACTTAGTCTTTAAGGAAAATCCCAAAGACATCTAACGCCCAGCCGCGAGGACTAAATGGATCCGAAACAGCTGTTTGTACGTGTGGAATGCCTGGAACTATACAATCAGACGTGTTGTGTGATCTCAGACTTATATTTATATATTTTTTAAATATATTTTTTTATACTTCATCATCTAATTATCTAATAGAAACGAGTAAATTTGAATAAACTGCATATATGTATGTTACCTACATATTTTGAATATCTAAATGACAAGTCTACAGGTTTCAAAAAACTAAAAAAAAATATTGTCACAAAGTTCGCAAATGATTTTTAAGCAGGAACAATATATAATTACTCAATATGGCTACTTTTATAACACATTAGTTATCATTCAATGGACGTCCAAATAGTATGTCAGGGAAAACTTATATTGGGACCTCCAATGGACACGGAGTTAACAGGTCCCCTGGACGTTCATACAAATATCTCGAATGGACGTCGGAAATGAACCTCGTTGTAACGTCCAAAACTGTGCCAAGCACACGTCCATCGAACGTCCATATGATTACTTACGTACATTATAGGACATGCGTTGAACCAATTTTACGTACAGGAGTGATAGTTATTTGGACGTCCATAGAACAAACGTTGGTTATCTGGGATAATAATTAAGACTTAAGACTCTTACTGTCATTTTTCCACGATTAAATGATTTCTAAAAATCTCAGAAGGACTTCAAAATATCTTAGAAATTAATGACTTTAGGTATAGAGTGTTTAGTAAAAATGAAAGTACCTAAACTATTCTTTCAATTTATAACATAAAATACAGGCTGATCCATTTAAAATCATTGAAAAAGTAATATATTTGAGTTTTGACTCGCCCTGTATTCAGTTATAACAATTATAAAAGAATGTCACTTTTTGCTATAAAACTGACTGAATAACAAAAATATATACGTGTAAAAAAATTAGACAGCGTCGTTTGCAGTATAGAAGACCTTGAAATCACAAGGATGATTTTCATAAGTATAACTTCTGAAATACGCTGTATAATATACATTTACATTTAAGAAAACGTAAGACTACCTGCAATTTTTGTACATAATTTTTTTTGATATCTAATATGGAAACGGATATATCGAGCTTTGCCACACTAATGCGTCATCCTGTATAGTAAGTATTCTGCAAATCATACAATAAAATTATAACAACGTAATATGGGTAATTTGAATAATATCAAAAGTAAATTGGTTTAGTTTTTTTTATAAATTCCGCAAAAAAACTCATTTACGAACATTCAGTAACGGTGATGTGAAGTTTATTTTATAATCCATTGTTCACAATAATTGCAGTGATTCACAAAATTATGATATTTCTATATTTAAAACTTCCTGTGAAGTGATCTAACTTATCTAATGGATTCTTTGACATACATATGTACACGTTATCACCTAACGGCGAAAAGTAAACACAATTTATGAATTCCTTCTCGTATATTGATAAAATGAAAATGAAAAATGCTCTCCAAAGAACAAAGAAGAATTAGCGGTAATGTAATGAATAATGAAATAAATTAGGATAGCAACTGCGTTGATTAACTTAACCTGCTGTGTTTATTGTTTATAAATATAATACTTATTTTGACGCAGGATTACCGACTTGTTTCACACAGATTTTAAAGGTATATCAAAAGATTTATTAAACACACATGTTGGCATGCAAGTCATACATTTGGATTATCTTACATTGTTTACCGCGACTCTATATACTACTTTATTGTTTCCAAGAATTGCTCAAAAAACGCACGTCATACAATGTATGTATTATATCACTCTCATGTGCATTTTTTGAGAAATTACATTAATTTACATTACTTTACATTGCTTTAAAATCAATGTCTATTTATGTAAAAACCCAGAATCAGGAAAGATGAGTCTTACGTTATTATTTATTGTATTTAGTGTTGTAACCAACCATGCTTATCCGAACTTAAGTGAAATAGTAAGAGATTTTAGTACAACATAAAGAGAAAGAACGGTTATAACTTCATAACATATAGATTTGGTTTGACTAGGGATAAAAAATATAGTATATAAATATATTTAAAAAATATATAAATATATTTCTGGGATATCAAATATTTTCCAAATATCGATAAAATAGCTAAACTATCGATATATTTCTTTATCTCTATATATGGACACGTAGAATATAGCATTTAGCGAAATATTTATGTATATTTATTAAATGCTCCACCGAAATAAGTGCGAACAAGATAAATGGATGGTAGATATGAAGAAGCGGTTTGATTGTCTTGAAATCGGCAGGAATATTGCACAAAGTGCAAAGTTAAAATTCCCGCCATATAGTAGAAATCTATAGGCATTTGTTCGCTATATAAAAACGGTAATATCGATTCTAAAAGTATCGATATTCGATGATTATCGGAGGTAACATATCCATATAAAAATATCGAAAACACCGATGAAAGTTAAATTTCTATTAGATAACATTTCACACTTTAAAAATTCGCGCATGTGTTAATCACACTCGGAAACTCCGAATTATTTATCTGTCAATGTCAAGCGTGTAATGAACGCAAATGTAAAAACCAGGGGGTGTTACTCGACCAACAGAGGACTCTGAGTGCAAAACTTTATCTAATACAGGCCTGTGAGTGTAAGAATCTGCATTGAGTATTTTAAATTAATATTACAATTGCAATGTTAATAGTTCTTTTGGTTTTTACTTATTATTTAATCATTATCATTATTTTTATTATTATTGTGTATTTCGTGTGTAATGATTGACGTGTCCCGAATTAATTTTTATTTTGTTAACGCACGTCGAGCTAAAAATGATTCATCGTCAGGTATGTGACTGTGCCCGATAGTACTTTTTAGTGTAATTATATTCCTAATCGCTGTATTTTTGTTGAGTAGGGTAGATTAATGTTAGAGCGAATTGTTTTCCTTCACAGTATTTAGTATGGAAGTTGCAATTGTAGAAGTCAGTACGTGAATAAGATTATTGTTAAAATTGGTTGGTGGGTTATTGTGTTTGAAAAATAAGTAGATTTAACAATTTTGTGCGGCAGGAGTAATCCGAACACTGTGCTTATTGTATTCCGTCCGGTAAGCAAAAAGGTTAATTCCAATTCATGTTTTTTGCGCTCACTTTCTGAACAGAATTATAGTTGGAAATAGAACATGTGCGCGGCAGAATGCATACACTCTTTGGCACATTTTGTGAATGACATTGTGCGAAAAAAGATTGTATAGAAGAATGAATAGAATTTTGGAAGGCATTATACATCCTGTCAGGTTTGAAATATATGAAATTTGGCGCGGTAATCTGTTTAGTTGGGTTCGCAGACCACTAGAAGGATAGGCACACAATTTTAACGTTAAGTGCCTCATGTGTCCTTACTATATTATCTCCGGTAACTAAATAAATTTGTAGCAACATCATTAAATCGACTTTTGCTAAACTATTTTATCTGAGGGTTTTCCCATAATGTTAAGTTGCCATAATAACTTGTAGAATCATATCCTTTTGAACTATTATTTTAAAGTGCATAATGATAAGATGGTCATCAGTTATAACCCCATTCAGAATTAGGTTATGTTCATTTACATATTTGACGTTTATATTTTAAAATGGCACACAGAATAGTGATACTGAAACAAAAATACGCTTACCACCATAATAAGTGAAAAACTTTAGATACGTATTTCGACAACTATGTTGTTATCTTCAGTATAACTTACAAAGGAAATAGTATTTTAAATAACGAGTGTCTAAGATGGGTTACTATCCGACGAGAGAAACTAGAAGTGTACTAATTGGTTAGTGCGATAAGTGCAATAAGACACAAATTCTGTGTTATTTTTTCTAGTTTGCCTATTTTATGCTCTTTTTTGACATACATAATAATTTCGGAATTTTCGTGCTCCTTGGTGATACCCTATGTATGACATTTGTAGTCAATTCAAATGAATTTGTCAATTTTCTACAGAAATTTTAAGCACAATGAATGAGAATTTATTATGTAGCCCACCTGAAATTAGGGAAATTACATCTGATGTAGCTATGTTTAAACCGCTGACTTTACATTTTTTGACGTTTGAAATTTCAGGCTACTCTTGAAAAACTAAATTGCATTACTTTAGATATACATTATACTACATCGTGCTATAATAGGATATTAACGCACCGCTTTTGAAGCGTTAATAGTGTTATTATAGCACCAAATGAGAAGAAAATACCCTGCATCAGATCATCACTGGATCAACACTCAAAGTAAAGTGATAACAAGAAAGTACCGATTTGATCCATACACAGATATATCGGTGACTTAGGGCTCATTATTTTTTGATTCCGCAGATTTCCGTGTATCATTTTGGAGCTTTCAAATGTAACAACTACATATTTTAGGACAAAGGCATATATACCAATTAGATAACTTCTATGCATTCGTGTATGAAGTGTTTTATAACCTTTTACATAAACGTATACAATACATATGTAATATAAAAGTGGCAAAAAGTAAACAAAGAAAGATATTTTTAAATTGTAAATTATTTAAATACACGCACTGTTGTAAAAAAAGAATACATACATTTCTCAAATGTCCTCGCGAGATTCATTCACAACATTACAATAAATTAGCGCGCCATGTTAAAACTTCTGTTAAACTATTTAACTATATAGGAACATACTTTGTACACTTTGTAGCGAATTGTAATCACTGGCGTTTGTTTGTATCCCAAATTGCTATGTCATCCGCACATTATCCTAATGTACGTAAGATGACTTTATGCTTGAGCAGTATGTACGCAATTGTATTACACGCGAATGTGACTATATCCGGTTTCAAACAAAAGTAAATGCAAATGCCTTTGATTGAAGCGCTACGTAGCAACTAAGCAATTCTCCATTTAAATCGGTGATTGTAAAGGTCGCAAAAATAGCCTTCCTGCTTGCTTGTAGGAAACAAAGTAGAAATCGATGCACACTCGTTATATACAGACAGTGCCACATAGTTAAAATTTAAAAGAGTTAGCTGTGCGAGGTTATGTTTGTTACATCCGGAGATGTTCTATTCTCGTCAAATTGGATGACGATCACCAAATACGTAGTTAGAACAGCGGCAATCTGGAAATATGTTGTTATGCGGTATGTATGTACAGTGTCATTTTAAATGTCTGAGGACAGATTAAATTTACGGACACAGTTTTTAGTGTATTTTTTATGCTTCCGGCACATTTTTAAACTTATCGATGGATCATGCGCACCTTTTGTTGTTTGTTTTTAAACATAAACCATCGAATAGACTATCCATGGAATCATAGAATATCGACGAAATCCATCGAACCACATCAAACGGCGTATTTCCATCCGATGGATATACGGAAGCATGGGAATCTAATTGGAATTAACGGAACCCATAAAATTCAAGTTTGAAGTTGTTTCTTTATTTACTACTAATGTTTATGATTTAGTATGGAACTTTTAGCATACAAATTATTTAGCAACGAATTGTGTTCACCACTGTATAGTTAAAATATGTGTACTAGTATAGTTATTAAGGTTGACATATAGATGGCGCTGCTGAGGACAAACTAAAATACATGCGCACAATTAGCTATGTAAATTACGATACACAATTCGATCATTACACGTAACATAGTGGAAAATAAAGGTTAGAAAGTAAAGCGTCAAAGAGTTTTAAAGTGTTTTCATTTCTCACAATCACAAAAAATACAAGTTTAAGGGTTGAGCGTCGCGCAGCACATCACATCAAGAGTCAACAATTTGTGTTTATCAGAAGAAGACAGTCCAGGATTCAGATACGCATATAGTATTATTTAAAAAATGAATAAATTATTGTAGTAATTCGTGCATTGTTTCCGTTATAATAAGATATAAACCCTTTAGACTTGTTTTATTTTTAATATTAGGTAATGCTTTGTGTCTATCTCATCATATGAAGTAGGAAATCCATCTCAAAAATCAGTGACGTCACATGAATACATTAATAATACATGGCATTGATCCATCCCTAGAGTTTAAAAATGTACTCACTATACCGACCAAATATTCTTAATTGCTGTTATCACATGCGATTTTGTTGGTCTCTAATTTTTATGTTTTGTACAGGTTTTGCTTTTACTTTAAAAGGAGCCCTTTAAATCCTGAGACATTTAAAATCACACGGCGAGTTCTTAAATTCGTCGATAAGTCCATGGATGAATTTAAAAACTCGCCCACGCTCAACATCACATCAATAGCTATCGTCAGGATTAATATATACACATCTTACCGAGTATACTAAAGAGTAATCGATAGTGAACAGTCCCAATGCAGAAAAATGCGTTTTCTGATAGAGGAATTGTAGAGAATACATTTGAATCTGAAAAGATTGTGAAGAAATAATTTTAATATCATCAATTTTTAATTGACGTTTAAAATTAGTGACCAAAAGAATAACAATACACACCTTATAACTGACAGTAACTGAAACAATATATCTTTGACGATAACACAATTGAGATAATAGTATCACAGGAAAAATTTAAATAATAAATCCTTGATTTATCAAGACTACATCGAAAATTTTTCTGTATGAAGTAAAAGATACCTAGACTATTTATGATTTAGTAATTTTAAGTGAATTATGTGTATACAAAACTTTCTTTACAAATGTAAAAAATATTTGTATTTTGTCGTTTGCTAAAGTAAACGTGTAGTGATAAATCACTACCAATACACCAAATATTGAAAAAAAAAATTTTGGGATTTTTAATGAAACTTCGAGAGGACGTCATATTTACATGTATTAATACATACACAAAAATATCGTTATTTATTCAGCCTTTCAACATTGAAATAATATTTTCACAATTTCATTGTCTCACTTCATCATACGTATGTAACCAGAATGTTAAGAAGCTGTATGACAGAGTGAATTGGCAATACCAATTTTCATATGGCCACACTGCAAGATTGGCCATTTCAGTTTATTGGTTATGCTTTTTTATTTACATCTCTCTACATACAAATAAAATGACGAGAACTATTAAATCTATAAGATGCACTGTAAACGGCATGATCTTCAGAAAGACCGAATAAAAAAAAAATAAACCACAAAACAAATACAAGCTTGTGTTGACAATAATTCTTTGACATTTGATGAAAAAACCCACCACATGCGCATCTTTTGATGACGTCAAGTGGTGAAAAGTGTGGCAAACCCCTTATAACATAATATAGGAATAATAAATGATGCTAAAGCAGTGTTACCACATATATGGCAATAAAGAACATTTTCTTTCTACATACAAAAATTAGAACTTGAACAACAAAACACTGGTCTGCATTCTGCTCACGATCGCATCAAAATGACAAAACAGTAACATTGGGCTAATACCCTTCTGACAAATAGACGGCCCAGTGCTGCCAATAATGTATATGCACTCAATTCTTACTAATTATTTGTTTTATATATTGGCTGCAATAGATGAATAATGACGTCAAGTGGTGAAATACGCGAAAGATACCAATTTGTTGTTATATGGTTGGTATTTGTAGAAAAACCCAAGATGTGCATTCTACAAAAGTAAATATATTTCTTTACTAATCTAGGGTTATTTTAATACCAACCCCGGACAGTTGTCGTGGATCGCTCACATCTATTTGTCAACCTGGTATTACACAAAATACAATAAGATAAATATAAAATAAAAGTGAATCGTAAAAAGTAAAGATACTTAAATTACCTTTTTCTCCATTTCCACCGTATATTTTGCGATGTTATACCTAATATCTAGTAATATTATGGGAGTACTGTTAGCCTGTAAACATACTTAATGAAGGAAGGACTTTATCTTATTCACGGTTTACTTTGATAAACTCACCGATTCGCTGGTTTTCGTACATATATAAATTAAAAGATAAATTTCCAAAAGTTCACCATTTAGCCAAACTGTATGAAACATTATCGCCCAACCATTAACTGGATAACTGACCTTTTTGTTAAAAAATACGTAAACATAATAGATATGGAACATAACGTTATTTAAGGAGATAGCGACGGAAAATAGCATTTGTACACCGAAAAGAATATTAGCCAAACGAGATGCGCTACACAATTTGAAATGTAGTCTGCACAGATCCCGAAGTTTTTCGATAAGTTCATGAAGGGACCGCTTGTAAGAGATGATTTTTATTTGATCATTAATGCTGAAAAATCTCTTTTTGATATTCAGAACAATAGCGGCAAAATAATATTTGGAAAACGATCTTAGAAAGCTGGCTAAAAGAACTGTTATTTGTTGTAATATGTCTCCCCTGGATATGGCTATAAAAATTATGCCAAACCTAATCAGCATTGCAGTAAACATTACGATCAGTAGTACACACGTGGTCCTCCCAGCAGATTTATCGTCTGGAACAAGGCAGATGCCTTTTCTTATAGCCATCTCATCGATTTTGTTTAGCATTATAACGAATTTTACTTGTAACTGCCTCATCACGTAAGCGTTGACAATGTTTACGAGAATAAAGGATAATGAAACAGACAATTCCGCCAATATGATATTTTTCGAAATATTTGCATCATCGTCATATACGGCAGTGTGCAATAGGCAATAAAATGACAACGTGGAATAAAAAAGTACGTAAATTGAAGTGTAGCAAAGATCTTTAGTAGTAAAATAGTTTCTCTTGAGATGATCGTTCGAACAGATCAATGTTAACGGTATCGTCCCTACTAATCTCGCAATATTAAATACCATCTTTAGAGAATTGTAGAAAATTCTCGTTTCCTTATTAATCTTATTAATTTTATTTTTCATGTTGGTGCTACGTGTACTACCAACTGACCACTGACTGGTTCCTCTGCAGAGGGAAATTATAATGTATTAATAGATATATAAGTAGAGATAACAGAGCTTTATGTAATACATTATTGGGATTGGCTGTGGGTTCAATTTGGAAATTATTGATGTATATCGCTTTCCTACAATTACCCTTTGTCTACTACTTATATATCGAAAATCGTATACAAAATAATAATTAGTCATAAAAGAAAAATCTGCTAATACCCAATTAAACAGCACGTACAAGCTTAGATCATATATATATATATACACATATATATATATATATAT
>JARFOC010039553.1:0-54526 GCA_031763485.1 Osmoderma eremita | reverse complement strand
TAAACAGTTTTAACATTAGTTTTATTCACTAAAATATTTTTAATTTTAGCAAATGTTGGCATATCAGCATTAATATCGTATAATAATATATTGCTATAATTATACCTTATTCCATTCACTTCATACCAATTCTACAGTGATCATGATCACTGTAGAATTTGATCCTGTGTATCATGATGTAAAAATAATACAGTGTTGCATTTAAGAAAGTTAGTTTTTTGACAGTAAAACGTAATGAGATTCGACACCATATCGCCACCACATATAATTAGGATATGATTTGGAAGATTTTCAAACGATAAGCAACCTGGATCTTGAAATTTAAGCGTGTCGTAAAAACAAATTTTTAAATGAATGTTATCAAAACGATTTTTTACATAAATTTGAAGATATCTAAAATCGCTTACATTTAAGGTATAAAAAATGGTAACATTTTGTATTTAGAATAACGTTTAGAATCAGAATTTGCAATAAAAATTATAACATTCCATTTGAATTCAGAAAGTGAATGGCAACTTCTGGTCAACCAGAAGCAATGCAAAAGTGAAAATAATTTGCGTTGAAAGATCACTAGGGGAGTGTACTTACTTTCAGAATTTTTGTATATTTCCTGGCCTACAATATTTTAATAGGCCACTCGACTTGGGAAACCTCTATATTGCATGACGACAATCCAGCGTGAAGTTGACGATACGGGATGCTAAACGAGTTTCAGTTCCCTCTCAGTTGTAGGTACACTGATAAGACCATGCTACATAATCACATACCTTTTGTGACCCTCAAAATATATTTATATATTTTTTGATATATTTATATAGATCATATTGGAGAATATAAAACGTAAAAATTGTAATTTCAACATAACATGTATCATTCGTATACTACTTCGCCATAACTGGCAAGATTAGAATACATTTAAGTGGTTAGCTAACCACATTTGCATCCATCAAAAAAGAGTCATTAATATGACTAAAATCAGGGATTCATGAATATCATATTATTTGGACGAGCAACAAATAAATAACGACAAATAATGATAACGATGCTATTAATAGCTTTAATTTCGCCTGTAAGTTTCCACAAGTAAGTGTTTGTTGATGACTAATTTAACATATCTCCAAAAACCAGTCTTTTTTCCCTTTTGCATAACTCATATCGATTATTATCAATTATTTTAAAATTACTGCATTAATTATTATTTTCCAAAGAAATGATTGGCAAGCAGAAATCGTTCAGTTAACCCTTCAGTTAAACTTCACAAATGTGGAAGCTGCTGATTACCTAAATTTATTCGCTGGTATTGCTGTTTGAATACATATTCGATTCAAGGCCTTCATTAAAAATTTATGCATTACGAGATTTGATTACGAAAACTAGTAGCTATGGGTACCAGTAAATGGCATTTCTTTCAAAATGTATTTCACAAGTAATCAAGAAATTCGAAAATAATATATATTAATATATTCTACATATAAATAGAGAAGAAATTGTGATGGCTGCTCTTTTTCCATTTCTAAAACATCTTATTATGTTACCCTTAGAATTAAATTGACCTTATATATTTTAAATCTCTTTAAACGAATTGAATTTATAATTTATTAAGCAACCAATGCTATTTTACGTCAAGACAGTGCAGTGTTAAGAGTCTAGACTTCTGTCGATAGTTCGAATCATAGACCTGGCGATCGATTTTTAAGTCGGTCGCAGCGAGGAGGTCGGCACCTCTCCCGGTATCCCTCAGTATTGAAGGGTAAAATCAACATTGCTATCCTCCTACGGCGCGAAGAGGCATTAGGAAAGCCATTCACACGCATAATACATACTTACACAACTTAATGAAACAATAGACCTCATGGCCGCAGTTCCAAGTCTCTGCATTAGGATGCAAACAATAAATGCTACTTGCCGCCAAGATTTGTGACGGTAGGACTAAGAAAATGCTGAGACTATCTAAAGATAAAATTTTACAACTTTGTTTTATTTTCTGAAGTCAATCAGCACATGTTATAGTAAGAATAATAGAATTTATAGTAGTACTAACATATCGATAATAAAAATAATAAACCCTAAGTATAACAATAGAATTAAGGACTAAATAACTATCTGTATAAGCAAGTAAAGCTAAACTAGTTACTGGTATACAGTGTTTAATTACGCGATTGTTATTTTTAGAGTTATTACAGCACTACAGTTTCCTTCCTTATTGTTCAACTATAAAGATACCTCTGGTATTCCTTAAAAATTATAAATATTATGACCATTCACTTTACCAAAGGCAATTACGAAATGATGGGATTGCGGAAAATGATTCATGCTCCTTATGGTATAAACGCCTCCAATGGTACTATGATACATCAGTGTTCTTCAAATTACCGAATTAATTCGATTACCAAAGCTAAAAACCACAATGTGTATTGTGTGTTGGTGAATTAGCTCGTGAATTAGTAAGCCATATGATTTTTTTTCTGGAGCACTGTTTAGGTTTGTTTAAAATTACAGCATTTTGTACACGTTACTATTTAATGGAATAATTATTACTTATTTCTTTGTTCCAGTGTATTTTATACCTTATGCAGATGCTCCTATACATACAGGATGATGAAAATTGTCAACAGTCTTAAACTTTTTAAACAGTTTAAAATTATTTTCATATATACAGGCAGTTCCATATCACCAAGGTGAACCAAACATATGGTTTTTAAATAGGACACAATATATATTATTTAAGATTTAGACTAAACTCATCCTTCACAAATCCAATGTACAATTTCATTCAATTATACAGCGTATTTAGAAGTTATGGTCAATTTAAAAATCACTGTGGGTTCATGGTCCTGTATACTGCAAACGACACAGTCTGAAATGTTTTTACATGCATAAATTTTTGATATTCAGCCAGTTTTATAGCAAAATGACATTTTTTTCAAAATTGTCAAAACTCAATAGAGAGCGAGTCAAACCAAATACATTAATTTCTCAATTATCTTAAATGGGTCACCTCGTATTTTATATAATAAAACGAAAGTATAGTTTAGTTACCCTCATTTTTATTAAACACTCTTTATACCTAAAGTCATTACTTTCTAAGATATTTTAAAGTATTTTTAAAAAGTAAGATTTTTTGAAATTGCATTGGAATACTTAGTACTTCTCCATTGTCAATTAGATGTATGTTCCCAAAAAACTCAGAGTACGCCTACGAGAAAAAACGCGCGACAGTTGTAGTTTTAAACGGCTTATATTTGTTTGGGAATTTTGACATAATTTCTTCAACTCTAATTTGTGGAAATTTATGTAAGATGAAATTTTCAATTTGTTATCTTTTGTTGCAACAGAGGGGTTCCTTCTATTGATAAGTCTAAATATATACTTCTATAGCCTATCTTTAGGATATAAGAATGTTTTGATTTCAAAAGGGTTATTTGATAATATTTATCACAAGAATTGTGAAATGGCGAGGTTGGGTTTAGATTTGTTTCACAAAGACAACGTGTTAGCGGCATTCGATGAACCTGCACAGAGGTATAAGAACAACACCATTTTATGTTTCTGCCCACTACACCGATTTCGGAGTACAGCTTTAAAAAATGTATGAAAAGCATTTTTTGCGAAGATTAAATTTACAGCTCGGCATGATATTCTATAGAGCAATATTAATACGAGGTGAGTAAATTAGGTAATGAGATTGATATTTTTAAATATTTTTGTTTGAATATAATTTCAATTGAACGTTATCTCCCTCAAAATAACTCCCTTGGGAAGTCACACTGCGTTGGAACCGTCTCCATAGCAGTGCTGGAACTCGGATATTGGAATCGTATTCAGCTGGTCGGTTACAGCCGTTTGAATGTTTTCGAGTGTCCCAACATGATGTCACTTCAGATGAATTTTCAATCTTGGGAAGATGAAAAAGTCAGAAGGACTCAAGTCAAGCGAATAAGGAGGTTGAGGAGTCATAGAAATATTCTTACTGGCCAAAAAACCGTTTATGGAAATTGCTGAGTGACAAGGCGCATTGTCATGATACTAGGGTCCAATCGTTCTTGATGTTTGGTCTCACACGCGTGACCCTTTTTCGGAGTCTTTCGAGAACCTCTCGGTGAAAACCGATACCGAGGCATGAAGTCTTTCTGAACTATTCTCTGGCTATCAAAGCAACAAATCAGCATGCTCTTGCTCTTCGATTTGCTCATTCTTGCTATCTTGGGTTTGCAGAGCCTGAAGTGTGCCGTTACATGCTCTGGCGTTTTGTTTCCGGGCCATACTCGAACATCCAACTCTCATCACCAGCAATGACCCGTTTCAAAAATTTTTCATTATTTTCAATCGATTCCAAAAAGTCAATACACCTTTCTCTCCTGGTGTCCTTTTGTTCCTGCGAAAGGTTTTTTAGAACCATTTTCGAGCAGATCTTTCTCATTCCCAATTCATTGGTCAAAACTTGATGAACGGTGGTGTGAGGCAAATTCAACTGTTCCCCGTTCATTCCGACCGCCAACCGACGATCTGAAGGCACAAGATCGCGGATTTTGTCGATATTGCCATCGGTTCTTTCACTTGAAGACCTTCCGCTGCGTGGCTCATCTCCCATCGACTCTCTTGCTTCTGATAATGCCTTAAACCACCGAGAAACCTGGGCTTTTGGCAAAACACTGTCTCCGTAGGCCTGCTGAAGTTTTGCAAAAGTTTCTGTTGCACTTTGCCCAAGTCTGAAGCAAAACCTGATAGCACACAGTTGCTCGGAATTAATGTCTTTCATTTGTAGAACGCACTAGGAAAACCGGGTTCACGGAAAAAACGACAAGGGACAACCAAATGATCGAATTCAAACTTGCACTGAACGCGTATTACAATGTCCACTTGTCGCCCCTCCATGTCCCCTGCTTCCCGGGTTGCCATATCAAACGCTACGTAGTCAGTCTCATTACACTTAATTTACACACCTCGTATAACTAAAATGTTTGACATTGATATAATTATACATATAGTAATTATGCTGTGTAATTATTGGAGTAATGGTAGTCAGTATAAAACACACATTGGCTGCACCATGAACAACGCACACTAGCAGGTTTTTTACAAGTACTACACAAGGGCGAAAACTGGCGTTCTTTTAAAACTAAAACTCTACAGAGTCATTAGCTGGCCTTTCATCCACGTATCCATTCTTATACCACGAGTCGAAGAATCTTGGCGAGGAAAACTGATTGTGGGTTATTGATTACAGCTTAATAATACCATTTCTCTCATTCAAATCTATGTCTATATAAATATACTTCAAATTATATTTTACAAAAAAGAAAAAATCTGTTACACTTTGCGAGATATTTACAAAAAAATAAAAATCATTCAAATCTTTGGAGGGGGCTGTAATCCGAAATCGGAAGATTGGGCAGAAACCGAAATAGGGTGTTGTTCTCTTGTAAGTTGTTATATTAACAGATAGACTATTAAGTCGTAAAACCGAAAATGTTATATCTTTAGACAGAGTATACAATTTTATATTTATGAAATAGCAAACATAAAGATACTTCCAATTTTTTCTGTGGTACATACATAAATCTAGCGACTTTTCTTTATTTTGAATTATTTTCTAAACGACTACAAACGGAACATTTTTTCTGTCTTTAATCTCGGTTCCATTCTTCTACAAGGCACTGACTTAAATATCTGGCCATTAATCCTGCTGGGACACCTCAGTATTTCCAAATATATACCAGCCGTTGCCTGATTTGCCTGTTCTGTTCTATCTACCTTATTTGATGAAGGTTACTTAGTACTTACTATGTATTGTTTATTGGACGATCACTGCAAGTATATGCAGTATTTCTTCACTCGCAGCGTCTACTAACATTTAACTGAATTAGACAAATTATTACTATACTTGTAGTATATCTACTTGTGATTAAACTTTTTAGCAAAATAGCATAATACTCAGATGGGTATTGTCATAAACAAGAAGGAGAACAATTGTTCCATGACTTCACAAAAGTACAGGAACCTATTGCTTAACGCACACCCACATAATGCCTTCAATTAGTATACTAACTACAAAAAATATGTTAGGTGTATGTTTCATTAAACAACAATCAGTACTTTTACTCTTGCAACGTTTAATTTACTTTCTTAAAGTGGTAGAAACTGGCACTATTATTACAGTATATTACACAAATCAAATCTACGAAGTTACATTAACTACCTACGCGCGGTCATGCAATTTCACGCTAAATCGTGTGCTCTGATGACGTAAAGATTCAATGTGTTTTGATAATTCAATCGTCATCCACCACGGACGTAATCCGTTTAAAAAATTGCATGGTACATACATCTTTAACAGATGATGAGATGTAATATACTGTATTTGATGTTCTCCCTAACAATTTATTGCTTGTTTTTCATTGCTAGATTATGTAGTAATTAGAACTCCACATGCAATGCCCTGCAAGAACTGAGACGCATCTGTTTCTGGCTCGGATTTTTTTGCTCTTATCGTAATTAAAATACGGTGTATTTGAACTGGGTGAAAGAATATCTTCTTCAATCGCGGATTACGTTATAAATATATTAATGTCCTTGGACTACAACTATTATATACAGCTTGTATCTATTCACGTACAATGCAAGTACAATGTGCCTATTGTGCGTAAGCATTGTCAAAGATAGCGAGATACAGTCTGAAAATAGTAACAGTACTAGTAATAATAAATTTATTGGTGTATAGAACCATATATAACTTTTCAATCTTAATTTCGTAATTTACGGCACCATGATTTATTTGTAGATGTAATAATTGAATGCAATACGTTTTATAAAGAGATGACAGGTTATATTTAGGTTATACATAAATATATGTATACACGTATGCTCAGCTCTCACCGGGGTGCGAGATATATTGTACATAACGCGATCTGGCATACCATCATTTATCCTCGCCGGCCTGCCTCATCGCGCGCAACGCCACACAGCGGTACAAAAGTGGATAAAACCTTGAAATTTATTTGTTTCTTTTTAACAAAATCTCAAACTCGGTTTTTGTAAATAAGATCCCTAAGTATCATTCCACAAAATCCTTAGTTAAAATAATTATTAATAAGTAACAAAATTCTGGCGTAAAGTCATGCATTCTCTTATCCAATAGTTTCAATGTAATTTTTAATGTTTAATGTTACTATTTTTAATATTCTCTCTCTCACCAGTATTTGTAGTAGTACCACTAGTTTAGGAGACTTCGAAAACCCATGAAGATAGTTATAACTTAGTAGAAAAAAGAGTTTAATTTCATCTTAAGGTGGTTCTAAGTATCGAAGGAAATACAGAATTAGCTACACTAAGCTACACCATGGGACTTATTCCTCTGTATAGAAGGTATTAAAACGTAACTCCCATGAAAAAATCACTTGCTCATATCTCCTTATCTAAAAGTAATAGCTGTTTTAGTTTAGGCGGTCAATTGTTTCGTTAGGTTGCCCCTTAGATTTTGGCTCTTTCTGTATGCCTATATAACTCTATATTAATTTAAAAAAAACATAACGAGTGTATAAAACTGTAGTCAGTTAACTTTTGACAGAAACGAAAAAAAAATTAAGAAATGGTTACCTCTATAATAAAATGTTAAATGAACTACGAACCCCTATAATAAAATAAAGATATCAACAAATCATCTCTTGCAGAACATATTTTAAACACCCGATTTTGAATAACCATTACTTTAAAGTATATACAGAATATCTATATCATACCTAATTTAACTGCGTATACGTACTTAAAATAAAAATACACATTTTATAAATTTTAATATAAAGAATTTATCAAATATGGATGAAGAACATTATCTGTGTCAAAAAGTGAGACAAGATAGAAATTTGCGTTCACCTCGTTTACTTGAATTTTGGCAGTGGTATTTTAAATTTAACTGTATCAAGTTGAACTAAAACATCACGCCAGTTCACGTGAAGCGAACAAATATTATTCCATTGAAAAATAGCTTTATTGTAGTTGCTATTTAGCGTGCTCATAGGACCATGAATTCGTTCGAAATTTCCTACAAACTGGTGTGTGAGGTTTTGATGAATCCCTACGGCGCGCCATAGCACGCAGCACCCCTATCTGGATCATTTTGTATCTATTTATGCGCATGCAAAGTTCTAATAAGTGATCGTCGATTTCGGATACACTATGCTAGTTTATACAACCGCAGAGAAGGTACAAATCATAACATGGTATTTTGCTTGAAATTCCTACCAAAGCACGGTCGATCTATTTGCCGTAGAGTACGTGGATCGTCCTATTCATTCGCATTCGACGAATGAAAGGGTCGTCAAAGCGTTTAGGAAATTTGGCTCTGTAGTCGGAAATTGCCGTAAATGCCAACAAATAGACGAACGGCCTCAAATCCTTCTATTACTTCCCGAATGGGAGGGAGGAGAAGTGAGGGCTTGCTCGTTGGTTGCAATGGGCGAACCTAGCCGGCAAATTGCAAACGAAATCAGTGTCAGTAGAAGTAGGGAAAGGGAGGGCAAAGTGGAAAAGCTTAGCTATTTTAATTCCAACCACATTAAGTTGGCCTTTCAGAAATGTAAAAAGTTGTAAGAATATTCTTCAATAAAGTTAACTGTTCACTACATACATTTATGGAACAATATAATAAAAGGTTTATTTGCAATAAAATTATTGCTGAAAGCTTGACATTTTCCGCTTTGCCCTTTACATCAATGCAAAGTGGAAAATGCCAAAGG
The DNA here is from genome assembly GCA_031763485.1 of Osmoderma eremita. NCBI lineage: Eukaryota > Metazoa > Arthropoda > Insecta > Coleoptera > Scarabaeidae > Osmoderma > Osmoderma eremita. The sequence continues at coordinate 45,791 of JARFOC010039553.1, read as the reverse complement.
GCAAAGTGGAAATACAGTAAAATACGTGATTGGTTTACAAACATGTTTAATTTTTGGCTACGTTAAGGACATTATCAAATTATCAAGGTCTTTGGCATGAACGCTTAGTTCTCTTTCTTGCTCTGTCCTAAACACACACCTAAACCGACCAAGTTGCTTCCTATGCATGCCTTTTTTGTGTGCCGATCCAAAGTTCCTAATGGAATTCCGGATACGCTTGAGGCATTAACTAGAGAAATTTTTTGAGCTTCTTCCATTGCTAAACCCAAATTCTCTTGGATCGAAGAGGCCTCATTAGTTTTACGTTTGTATTTATTCACCATCTGTAACAATGCATGGTCTCTTTTTATAATAAAGGGCGACATTAATGTCTATTGGAAGTGTAATGAACATTTAATGACAATGTAGTAAGAACACTATTCATTATTACCCTGAATACCTACTATTGAGAATTAATAGGGCAAAATGAAAAGCTTTCCGCTTTACACTAACTTCTATCTTTCCACTTTGCCATTAGCTACGATATTTTTTTTTTGGTTAAATAGTAAACAATTTAAATCTGTCAAATTATCAATACGACACATTATTAATGACATATCAAAACTTAACTTACTAATATAATAGGGGAGAATTAATTTGAATTAACAATATAAATTAAATTTTCAGCTTACCTTGAAATCTTCAAGCGTTTACAGTAAACTGGCAAGTATGTTTTTTTTTAATCATGCAGTTACCTGTAGTTTTGATTTTATACGACATCCAGCGCTAAGTGAGGGGCACTATTTGACAATTCATAAAATATAGTTGCAGTTTCCTACAAAAAGTTAAAACGCCATCTTTCCGCTTTGCCCACCCTTTCCACTTTGCCCGCTCTTCCCTTGCAGTGGAACGTATTCTCAAACGCAACAAATACAAGAGTTATACAGTTCAAAAGTGCCAGCTGATTTTTCGCGAGGAATTTTGCAAGAATGCAGTCTTGTGCAGCCGTTGCGGAAAGGGCTAACGAAGACGAATATTTTATAAAAAAATATTCTGTTTTCCGACGAGTCCTCCTTTCTACATAATGGCAAGCACAATCCCTCAGTCGTACGATATTGTTCTCGAGAAAATCAACATCTGGTCCGTAATGTAAGAACTCAGTACCCAGTACTGAACTCAGTAACTTAACGTTTGCGCGGGTTTCTTGGGTGATAACATTATAGGACTATTTGTTATCGACGGCAATTTAGATGGAATGAAATGCTTGGATTTGCTGCGAACGCAAATAATTCCCGTTGTCCGTCAACTTAACCTCGATTTTGATGCAATTTGGTTTATGTAAGACGGTTGTCCCGCGCATAACACCAGATCGATAATGGAGTTTTTAGAAAACACCTTTCCGAATCGTGTTATTGCCGGGAAGGGTACGATAAAATGGCCACCTCGATCACCCGACCTCAATCCCTGCAATTCTTTTCTGTGAGCTTATGTCAAACAAAATCTTTACAGTTTTGCAATAATAGCGAGCTTGCAACAGTTGCATGTAAAACTGATGAGAATTTTTGCGACAATAATCCCTAGAAATCTCGAGGCAGTGAGAAGGGTGTTTTACGATAGACTTAGCTATTGTTTGGCCGCCGATAGGGGTATTTTCGAACACTCTATAGAGTAACATTGTCAGAATTTCAATTTATTTTGTATAATTGTAGAGTTTATTTTTCCGTTTTCTAATTTAATAAGCATCGTTGTTTATTTTCCTACTTAGAATTACTTTTTCGATCTCCTGCATTGCATAGCAGCCCTTGCTCGGTTTATGATACACTGCGGCTGGATATCTCTCGTTGTCAGTCAAACTCGAATGCGCAGTTGCCATTCACAAAGCAATCCCCCGTTCTGATGTGGGCATACGTGTATGTATACACGTTTCAATACAATTAGCATATGTATGTCCTATGTTAAGTAGGCTAGTAGATGGATTGAAACTTGTTTGAATGTGTATATGTGCCAATGGAATAAGCATATCAGCGAACAAAGGAATAAAACCCCTGAATTATTCAATTGACTATGATAAATATTCGGATTATTTATATTCTTATATATGAGACGCCTGTTTCGGTAACCCACTAAATCTATTCAACAAATTATATAAAGGCTATCCGTGGAAAAAATTCAAAATAGATATTAAAAACCAACCCCTTAAATTACCCTATTTTTGGGTCGAAGAGGGACAATTTCTATTGAACAAGAGGTGTTAAGGATATTCATATCTCTTGACACCCTACCGACCTGGTGAATCTTCAGCTGTATGGATGGATCTTATAGGAGATGGCATACAGGCGTGTTCCTAGAGAACGTGCCGTCCGTGTGACAACTTACTTTGCCCATGAGTTTTTATTACTTTTAGTTTTGAGAAAGATCTGTGACCACTAGTCACAGTAACAGGTAAAGTTAAAAGAATTCGCATGGCAATTAGTAAATTTCGAAATAAGTAAGTTAGGTTGTTCGAAAATAAATAGTGACTAATAATATTACGAGCCCTCATATTAACGGAAATGTAGGGTGCAATATTTTCAATTTCAGCAAGTAAATCTTGGGCTGAAGCATCAGTGTGTTCTAGTGGATCATATAACAATTTTTCTAAAATTTCACCTATTTACACTTTAATCGAATTCTTCTAGTTAAGAAATTCTCACAATCAATTCAAGAAATCAAATGCTTTGTGGTTATTGGTTAAATCTTTCTTCAAATTTTAAAATGGCCGTATCCAATATTGCCTAATAAAAGTTAATTTCTCTAGGATCTTTTAGATTCTCGTCTTTACTTTCGTAGTCAGAAATACGCTTTTTGGTTTTGGGTCTAATAGTTTTTGAAACTGGAAATATAGGGATGCAGTCAATATCCTCAGTAACATTTTATGCCTCTTCTATAAGGTTACCAAAGCCTTCTTCTGATTTACATTTCATTAAATATTTTTTAATTTGCTCTAACATTAATATTATCTGAGATTATACAGCCTGTGAATTCTGCATAAGTCTACTTACTACATTTATCTTCGTTAATATATTATACCAGATAATAACTGAACCGATTTAATTTTCTTTATTAAACAACCATATCAGAATCTCTTGCAGTTTCATAATATAGAGTAAATAAGACATCATATATTTTTTCTAAGTTATATCGAATAGCCTTTAAAGCATCAGCCGTACTTTTTCACCTAGTTTCATTAGAGCTTTCAACGTGGGACTGGTGATATTATTTTTTTAAACTTGCCAGCGTTCAATGCGGACGGAAAAATAAGTTTATAACTCTTGAACGATCGAAAAAAAGTTTGTAATTTCTAGAGATGCTACAGCCGTATTATTCACAACTAAATTCAGACTATGTGCAGCAGAAGGTATAAGAAAGCATGAGGATTTATTTCCAAAATTCTTTTTTGCAAACCATTGTTTCGGCCTTTCATATTCGCGCCATTATCGTAACCTTGGCCGCGCTAGTAAGTTAATCCCTGACTTGTTGAATCTGATACTGCAATAAAACCCAAGAAATGTTCCCTAATTTCTACGCTTTTTGTTTTATTATTTTATATTATTTTCTTTAATTCAGAGTTATTGTTTATTTGCTTTTTATTTACAAATTTAGAACAGCTGTTAACTACATCGTTTATTTCATTACAATACAAGGAAGTAGTTTTAGTTAGAATTTTTGTTTACTAAACAACTTGATTTAATTTTGTTATGATTGTGGGTAATATAATGTGTTAACGGCATTAATATGGTACACAATTACACTGTTAAAACTCTTTCCATTAATTCTGATGCCAATGGATGTGGCGTGCAGGCGGGAGTTTATTATTACTTCGGTTTTCTTATGTCCACCACCTAATCATAGTTTTCTATCGCAAGATCGTTGGGTAACAATCTGTATACGTAGCTCATCCTCATTTAGAGGAATACGTTAACGTAGATTGTTGGCTATTTTAATTATTTTTGGAATTTGAAAATTGGAAGAATTAATTGAATGATAATTAATCTTGCTTGAACACGAACATTCACACAATATACAAGTAAAATAGAAATAAATACAACAACATACTGACAATAATTCAGGAATGCTCGATTACATTTTACAAAAACAGGGTTGCTCTTGTTTCTCTAAATTATCTTAAACTTAATTGTACTTCCGCCACGGTTATTTTAACGAAGTCACCGATATCTAACTGGCATCGCAAACACATTCGGAAATTCATGACTACAATACATCTTATAGAATATGATTGCTCCAGCAGCTTCTACATAAATTTTTATACATAAAACAGCTATTCAGGCCTTAAAGGCTCATGGTTTCGATAGTCTTCACCACGAATTTCCATTTTTTCGTATCCTTTGCCCTTTCCTCCCATGCCGCGACTCCTGCTTGTCTCAGATCCTCCTTCACTTCTTCGAACCACTACTTTTTTGGTCTCCCCTTTTCCTCCTACCGCCATGTCTCAAGAGAGTGATTTCTTAGTGTGCCTGTGGTTGTCCATTCACCAAATACGCCTCCACGACCGTATCCGTTGGCCTGGTATTCTTTGAATTATGTTTGGTTGGTAGTACATATCCATCACCTACTTACTTGTTCTTCTTCCCCAATTCCTTCGCGTATTGTGACTCCCACCAACAATCCTTCGTTTTTCTTGTTTTTTTTTTTTACTTAGAACCCATACATCGCTACCATACAATACCGATGCAAGAACTACCGTTTTGTAAAAATTTGGATTTTTTGCCTCGTGATATGCTTTTGGATCGCAGTACACCTGCCACTTATCCTATTGCACAACTCCCCTTGGAGATTGTCTTATCGATTTCAATATCTTCATTGCACCCATTACTGATGGTTACCCCAAGATACTCGAATTGATCGACCCTTTGAAAGCTGTACTGCCTGTCATCTGTTTTAATTTCCAGATAATGTCCTTGTATGTCTCCTTTCTCTTTCTGCGCCTAATATTTTGTTTTTTCCTCGTTTATATGACCTCTAGTCTTATAAAGATTATTTCCAACTCTTTCCTTAATCTTGTGATAAATGCGACATCAGGTAGTAGGATATGCAGATGATATATCCTACTACCTGATGTCTATTGTGGTAAATCATCCCTTTGGCATTAATTTCGCTGTCTCTTATGATATTTTCCAGCAGCAGATTAAACAACATGGTGGAAAGACAATCACCTTGCCTTAATCCTCGATTAACCACGAAAGACTTCGATAACTTTCCCTCCACCACCAACTTTTGAATCTCGCCAAAGGTCATCCTAACCAGATCTATCAGCATCCTTTATAACACATTAATCGGCTTTAAATTCATTTATTATTATCCATTATATAGTTCATACAATTTGTAAGCATATAGCCAAGTTTATTGCGTTCCCTTACTACAAAAGGAGGAAAACATAATTTCTTCGTAGTAAAACTGATGCCTAACGTAAGCGATTGTTAATTCCAATAATCGAAACCAATATATTGAAATAATTTTAGTACCTTCTTCTAAACTTCACAAAAATATAATTCTACCTACATATTTCTTGCTGTAACATCTTGAGAAAAGTCGAACTTGGCACATTATTTCAATAACAATTGACCGCTCTGGGATATATACGGTTTCAAATCGTTGATTTACCTTGTTTTAACGTTTTAACTTTGCTATAGCACCATTTTGTGTTTTTTACGCCTTAATTTGGGGTTTCATATAACAGTTAAACACATTTAAACTATGTATATATTAAAAATCAGCTAAATTTCCTATCAACCATCACATTCAACATAACCTATACGAAGGCAAGGCAGGTTACATCAACTGCTTTCCGGATTGATTACTTCAGGGCAGTCAGCACAGATTCGGTACTGGATCAGCTTGAACGAATTATATTCATTCAGGAACATGGGCATACATTCATAAATTTCTTACTATTTTACAATTTTTACTATGGATGCCTACTACACATATTATGACATTTTCTTGCTGTAATTTTGATTCATTTATGAATGAAAACTCCGTCGAAGGGATTAGATGGATATTTGTTAATTTATCGATTTATTTACGTTATATTATGTTAATAAATTCTAAATACACTTACAAAAGAAACAAAATAACAAAAATAGAAATATATTATCTGTTCTTATTAATTGTTGTCTGATGAATTGGGCTCTGATGAATGACGAACTGATTAACATGCAAATTATGCTGACGTGCAGATGCTTTCCATACGTTTTGTAAAAAAAAAACCGATTTAACTAAAATTATACTCACATACCTATATTATATTTTCGTGTATCTGCACCACACATTTTATATAAACTTCTTTTATCGTAAAACGAAACCTTACTTATACTGTATTACCTGTTTCAGCTTTCACCAACGAATTAGAAAACGTAATCAAGAACGAAGAATTCATCATAACATTAAGGCATCTGAAACCCAGAAGACGACACAAATCCATTTCCGAAACGTTGTTCACTGTCGATTTCTTAAATAGTGATAATAAGTTCGCCGTACTTTTAGATAGAAGAGACAAAAATGGTGAGTCAAGTTGTTTACTGGCTGCTAATTTCTAACATCTAAGAATTTATACACAATATCTAATCTAGTCACTGGAGATGAACGTGTTCTTCGAATCTCAACCAAGCTGTTCTGCAAGTATAGACCAAGAATTAAAAAAGCATTACTTTAGCAATGAAAAAAAGTGGAACACATCGCTTTCGATCAGATCATCACACATTACTTATATAGTAAGAGTATTTGAACTCAATATATGTACGTTGATGAGAAGTGGTCATTTATGTGTGAATAAAACTGTCTCAAAATTATTTTTATGTGTGTACTACTCAAAACAGTATTCTTTGAATAAATAACAAAACTGCTTATTAATATGTAATATGTGAAAAATTTATTAAAGCAATTAGCAATATTAACGGACGCCGCGTTTCGCCTTACCAAGGTTCATCGGCGATACATTAATCTGAAACCCATAATCCATAAAACCTCTGATTTGTTGTCTTTCTGTTCTAATTGTAAGATAATTAAATTTGTTTATCTTAATTTTATATCTAGAATCTTCATCATATGGTCTAATTTCAAATATTTGTTTTACAATTGTAAATTACCATTTTCCCTAAAGCTTTTAATTTTCTTTGCAGCTGTCTTTTTATTTTTATTTTTTCACTATGCTGTCAATATTACCTGAAGATTCATATCATCCCAGTCTCGACATAATTATTTATTCTTTACGTGCTAATCATGAAAACAACTCTCCCTCTGCTGATAATTCTCGATTCACGCGGGCTACCCTTCATTGTAATTTCACCTTTTTCGTGATGATTGGTCTTTTCTCACGGAATTTAAGGACGTAAATACAGCTCTTATCACGTTTTATGATACATTATATTCAATACTTAACCTTTATGTACCCCGCACTCGCAAGTCTAATTTCAATTACGCACCGTGATTTACATCTACAATCACACCTAACCTGAAAAATAGAAACTATTACCACAAGAAATTGATTGAAACGAGAGATATAAACTACTATAATGAATTTAAACGTGTACGAACTTCACTAAAAACTCAGATAAAAAAGTCTATGTCTCCTACTTAAATAAAATGGAAAATGCGATCTCAACGTCCCCTTCTTATTTATGGAATTTTCTTCGTGCTAAAAGGCACACAACTCGGATTCCTGGCAGACTTCGCGATGGGGATGGAAATGACTTTACTGATCCTGCTCAAATCGTTAATGCTCCTGTAGTGCAATCCAACAAGTTCCACTCACTCGGTTTTCGATTATAATCCTGTGCCGCACGAATTCGAAGTAATACGTGCAGACATGTTAATCAAAATTATGACCACATTACCCAACAAGCATACTGAAGGAAATGATCAATTACCTAGCTTCTTCATTAGTGACTGCAGGTTCGTTTTTGCCTCTCCACTGCGGACAATCATTAACCTTTCCATTCAGTCCAGCATTTTCCCGGATCGATGGAAGACAACGAAAGTTGTTTCTGTACATAAAAAGGGCGATCGCACGTGTTTATCCAACTACAGACCTTAATCTGTTATATCCAACTTTGCCAAGATTTATTTTTTATTATTTATTTTTCAAGATCTATTCGGAGATTACCTGTCCCATCGATGAAGAAGTACTACCAAAAAAACCTAGATATGCTCCATAAATGGTGTGACGAAAATAAGCTGCAGCTAAATATCAAAAGTGTGTAGTTACATACTCACGTTCGCTACGAGTCTCTTCCACATCATATCACATTAACGGCAATAAACTAATATCAGCGTCTGAGTTTAAAGGCCTTGGAGTATTATTCGATTCCAGTCTTAATTTTAAATCACATATACAAAAAGTATCTTTTGATGCCTATAAATAAAGGCATTATGAGTCGAAAACAAGTTAGTGTGGTTGGAGTAAACAGTTCAAAAGTGGAAGCACAGCTCTGAACGACGATCGCGAAGGTGTGAGAAAATACCATCAACAACGAAAACGGATGAGTATCCAGACCTGGCTCCTTCTGATTTTCATTAGTTTGGGCCGCTAGGACATCATTTTTCGGGTAAAAGGTTTGAAGGCGACGACCAAGTTCCAGAGGAAGTATGGCAGTATTTTACAAATTTAGATCGCACCTTTTGCGAAGAGGGTTTGCAGAAGCTTGTGCCTCGCTGAGATAAGTGCCTTAATATTGGCGGCGATTATGTTAAAAAGTAGCGACCAGTTTACGCCTTTACTTAGTGTGTTTGATTTCTACAGATAAAGTAGTCTGCCTGTGATTCACAAACGTACCTTAGTAACCGGACATCCCTCGTATTTCTTCGGGAAAACTTCTACGGATTATTTTAGTTTATCATTTGTCATTGTTCTGGTTTCTTCGAGTATTTTTTTTTTCTACTATTAAGTAACAAATTTCTTCTATTCATTTGAAATTATTTTCAGAAGTACATCCATATTCACCATTATAGCCGTCAATAAATTTGCAGAAGCTAAGAAATTCATTTAAGCTGAATCAGATTTCATAAATGAACATATTCCAACAACTCAACAGAAGAAAGGTCATTACTAAACCTTTCCTATTGTTACTCCAATATTCTCAGAGCAGATAAATTACATAATAGGCTATTTCCCCTAAATAACTTCTTAGGAAGGTAACAAGCACTTCTTTTTCTTTTCAGTGATAATCAACACCACAGAAGACGGGCGAAAACGCGAGCAGCATTTCACAGTCGACACACTGGATTCAGACACCGTCATCCGTTCTCTCATACTGGCCTTCGACCAAAAACAGCCTGGTGCCAAAGTTACATTGTACGTCGACTGTGTCGCGTATGGAATGATAGCCACACCAAAAACGATACGGGACATGTATACGAAAACGGACTTGCCAATTTTACAAACGGTAAGGAACACAGTATTAATGAAATCACAATACACCCACAATTCTACATTGAATACCTACTGAAATATCTAATGAATATTAACTTAAAGGTCTACTGTGCAGTATTATATTAGATGTTAAAATTTCGATATTAAAGCAAAATTTTGTCTTATGTACGTATATGTACTATTACATGTTTATATACAACGCCTACTAGTTTCCTTGGAAGAAAATAGAATTCATGTAAATGAACTACGAAAGCAATGCCGTAAAGTTATTTCACCATTATCTACCAACGTAAATTATAAGTATTGTACTAATTAAGACACCTGTTAATATGAATTATGGTATTATTTGCACGTTTAGTTTTTTTCTGGTAAGCCGAAGATTGTAAGCATACTCTTAATAATAATCATTATTATTAGTTATTTGTCCAACAGCATCATAGGCTACTCATCATATGATATATCATGTAACCAAATAATTTTATGCGGTTTGTGTAAAGTAGAGTGCCATGAATATTTTTTAAGTTGTTGATTTGCATTTGTTTATCTATCATCTACTTTGGCACGAATCCTGGTTTTATCGGATATACCTATACACGGTTTGTGTTTTTTTTTGTTTAATTTCCTAGTTTTTTATAATTGAAAATGGCAACGAATAAAGCTTTAATTCGCGGTTGTTTACTCTATGACTAGAAACTTGGCACTAAAGCTGCAGTCGCGGCACGAAAAATATTTGGTTATTTAGTGGTGCAAATTTCCTCGGGAGATCTCAGCTTGAGCGATATAGCAGGCTCTGGGAGACCGAAGATCATTAACAGCGAGGATATTCAACATGTTATGGAGGAAAATTCCAGTACAACGTGCCTAGAGCTGAAGGTTAAATGTAAAAATAATAGCATTCGTTTACACCTTCATGAGCTGGGAAAGAGGTCGAAGTTAAGCAAATGCGTTCCACACGAATTATAAAATTGTAAGAAACGACAAAAGTCGTCTTACCATTTGTTCGGCAAAGATTTCACCCAATGATAATGAACCAATTCTTGACGGGTTGTTAACTTGTGACGAAAAGTGGATTTTATACTCAAATTCTAAGCGATCGTATCATTGGATATCGCCTACTGATTCGGTACCACACACCCTCAAAGCTTCCTGGCATCCAAACAAGATTTTACTGTGTGTTTGGTGGACAGCAAAAGGAATTATCTATTGGAAAGGGAGTCACACCATCACTGCTAACTTGTATTGTGAACAGCTTCAGCGAGTACAAGCAGCACGAAACCAAAGAGAGCCTTCATTGATCAATCGAAAGAAAGTGGTATTCTTACAGGATAACGTCAGGTGCGTCTCCCAAGAATGGCTCGGAAAGAACTTCTGAACTTGGCTGGGAAACCCTCCATACTCTCCTGAAATTTCGCCAAGTGATTACCACCTCTTTTTGTCTCTTGACAACTGTATGAAGCATAGACTCGAGTTGATATTCGTAGAGTTCTACAATGCCGCAATAAAAAAATTGGTGTCCAGTTAGCAAAAGGTCATTGAGCGTGATAACATTTACTTCGATGAATGTGTATTACTGTTTCTTAATAAATATTTATGTATCAACAACCGCACGAACTTACTTGGTTACCTGATACTTGACATAAACAAAAGCACGAAATAATAATTTACATTTACACTATGAGGCTCTAACATGGAATAATTTCAGTTCATTCTGTTCATTCAATACAATGCTTTTCTAAAATAAGGGCAAGTAAACTTATTTTATTTACGGCCGATATTTTGAGTTAAATGTTCGTAATCTCTGTGACATTACTGTGTAATGACCTCATCGATATTTCTTAAACTAAATTCCCTATTTTATCCTAGATTGCTACCTTCACCAAATCTTATTTTACTATCGCCAAGAAGTTTCCATGATACAATAAAACAAACTCTATTTCTCTTTTATTTGTCAAAGTAATAATAGTTGGACCCCTGCCGTCGGCCATAGCTGTGCTATGTTAAAATTCCATAGCAATGTCACATAAACCCGACTATTTTTCAAATAGCACGTTGAATATTTTCTTTGGGGTCATTGATTGTTGCTGGCTTGTTGGCGTACACTGTTCCCTCTACATAACCCCAGTGGCGTTGAGTCACATGTTCTTGCAGGCCAATTAATGTCAGAATTCCGATGGATAAGACAATCTGTAAATTGATTATGCAATAGAGTTATCATCTCCTCTGCTATACTGCATGTTGCACCATCCTACTGAAACCACATGTTGATCAAATTCAAGCCTTCAATTTGGTGGAGAAAGAAATTGTTTAACATATCCTGATAAGATTATGCATTTACCGTGAAGTTTGGCCCAATTACACCACCACTCCAAACTGCGCACCAAGCAGAGCATTTTTTGGGATGTATTACTCTTTCGTGAACAGCATGCGGATTTTCTTCGCCCAAATCCGACAATTTTGTTTATTTACTGTCCAATTTAGATAAAAATGTGCTTCATCGCATAGAAAATTTGAGATCATATTATTTCTTACCTACCACCTAATTCACAAATGTACGACGTGGAAAATGGTCTGCAACTTTTAATTGTTGAGTCAGCTGAATTTTATATGCTGTCAGATGCAGATCTTTCTTTAAAATCCGATGCGTGGTAGCTCTTAAAAGACTGAATTGTTGTGAACGAAGTCGGATTGGTGTGTGTGGATCCTCAAGTACCCTTTCGTAAATGATCGCCCATTTTCATAAAACAGTTATACACAAAGTATTTTTGTGCTACTATTAAACGTACATACAGACGTACTGAACTATACGATTGTAGATGACAAATGCTAAATATTGGCGCTCTTTACTTGACAGAATAGGAATGATGTATAGAAGCATACGAATATTTCCAAATAGGACAGGCTCTATTAAACAGCTAACACTTGCTGCGAAAATCGCTTAAGCGGCTCGCCAGTTGCCTTTGTATCACACTTCTTGTATTTTCGGGAACTATTTGCAAAAAAGAACATAGGTTGCGGATCCAATGAAATGTATATCGCTTCTATGTCGCATAGAAAATGAGTATCTAACATAAAACCATATAACAGTCAGCGACATAGGTGATTGAAGTCGTAATGTAAGTTATAAGGTGCAATAAAAAATGAGTATTCTTTATTGCAGGCTCAATATTCTTTGTCTTGGTGTCACTATTGTTTCCACTCTGCGTAACCAACTTATTGTTAGTAGCTTATAATCTGCATTGAGCAGTTTGCTATATTTGCATTGATTGATATAAAATTCATTTTAAGTAAAAGTACGCTATCATCTTTTGACACTATGGAGCAAATTGCGTATGGTAATGCTGACAGCAGGGACTGCAAAGGGTTACATATTACTTTATGCATTGTACAAACTCCTAATTGTATTAGTGTGACAGATTTTAAGCTCTAGAATTACTTGATAAATATAGACAGGTGTCCCAAAAGTGCCTTGGCCAACTCAACCAATAATTCCGTAATGATAATGCATACACTATGATTGTGGGTTAGTTAAAGGCAGCGATCGAAATGGTATTTGAGGTGATTAATACAGACAAGATACACAGTGTGTTCTAAAATCGTGTTTAATGTTCCTCGACGTTGCCAATTGTGTATTGATTACCAGGGGGAAGAGTTTGAACGATTCCAATAATTATGTTGACAATGTTAAGATTACAAATAATATTTATTTGCTTTGATTTTTAGCTTTCGATCAAGCGACTTTTGAAACACACTGTATATTCACCAAGAGAAGCTGTTCCAGTTGGGACACATGAGTTTTTTAATACCAATTTATTCGTTACGATATATTTGTTTAGTTGACAACGGCTATTAAAGGAAATGTCGTGTTGCTTCATTGCCGAGAACATATGTTTCAGTTGGCGACAATGCTTGGTAACCAATGTTACTTATCTCTGGAATTAACGCAGTGATTCAACCAAAGTTGCGAAAAAGGACAGATTAGAGCAACAATACAAAATATTTTACATTACACTTTTCATGTTTAATCATATCCTTTACAGTTTCATACGAATGGCAATTGAAAAATGTATTAACGCAACGCCTTAACACGAAATAGTTTACATAACCGTGCTTATATATGCAATAACTCAGACGGAAGGTTAGTTGTAGGCGGCGGAGAAAATTATACGTGCTTTGCTTCACTTATGAATGACTATTTACTACGATCACATATAGATTATTTTTACATGTGCATAGTTATGTCACTCGACTGTAAAATATGGTCATTAATCTAGCACCCGCTAGGTGATCTATTTCTAGGCAGGCAAAATAATAATATAAGCATGGATTTGCATAATCATTTAGGATTATAAATATCTAATTTCCAGAAATTGCTTATGACCTCATAATTTTATACATTTAAGAGCAAAGCTCTTATAATGGTCACTTGTAACTTACGGCGTTTGTATATTGGTCCAATTTAAAAATTTATAAACCAGATGGCATACTTATATCTAATTCCTCTATTTTTTCGAAAAACTGTAAATTTTATAGGTTATAATTAAATAATAGCTATTTCGGGAATTATATATTTTATCAGAGAGCATGAATAAATTTGCATTACAACACAGCACTGCACCAAAATTTCCGTTCTAAAAAAATCACTAATGATCCGAATGATATTTCATGGACAAAGTGTAATTCACTTTGTTGTTGAGAATCAAATAAGCAGCTGAACATGAAATCTGTAAGCTATAACATATACAATCGAAATTCTAAATGGAATGTATCCTTTTTTGAACAATCTACAGGTTTTACATGTCATACTTCCCTATTTCAATTAACACCCTGCATGTGCAGATTGGCATAAATTCATTTCATGTTACCTTTTCGAGACGAAATCATGGGTTGAATTTAATTCTAGATTTCTCTTATCAATAAAAAAAAGTATTTTTCTTCAATCTCTAAATCCTTTAGATACTTTGGATCTTTCTTTATTTAGAATTTGTTTAAATCTTTTCTTTATTATCTTTGCAGCGAATGTTAATGAAAATATGCATCTGTTGTTGTTTATTTTATTTTTTAGATGAGGGAGAGAAAATACCATATACAAGTCGATGGCGACAGCATAAAGAAAGTTCTGTTAAACAACAACTGTTCTATAGGTACCGCCAATATGCACAGTAAGAGGAATCTCGACTTGTTGTTTGCTGCGAATCCTAGTGCATCCAACGAGTTAGCCGACGAACCAACTCGCCAAATGCATCGTATAGAACCTTTCATACCTTCCGATAGAAGTGATATTCCCGTTCCATTATTGCCAGAAGTCGATGATTGTACAGGTATTTATAATTCTTACCGTGATTGGGTCAACGTAAAAACATCACTAGGTTATCAATCCTTAAGTCTTGATGTATGCATTTTAATCATGTTTATGTCGAATTTCAGATATTCAACACCAATCACTCAAAAATAATGTGAAATACGTCATCATTGACAAATGAACTGCAAAAGCATTTAAGATTCTGTAGAGAGATAAGATATTCTTCTGTCCAAATTAATTAGCTCTGGACAATCTTATTTTTAATAATCAATTTGTAGCAGAAAGATTTCTATGCAACAATTCTAAGCAAGGGTGGTATGATAAATACCTGTGTTCAGAAAAACTACGCAATTGTTTTGCATATAGTATATTTATTTTTCGATAGAATGTCCTTCTAGCTCAATATATTTAGTCCAACGATGTTCTAACTTTTTTAAGCCATCCAAATAATGAGAGTTGTAAAACTCTGAAAAATAGGCCTCTGTTTCCGTAATGACATCTTAATTCCACGTAAACCGCTTTCCACGAGGCCATTTTTTCATACTAGGAAAAAGACAAAAATCACAGGGGGGCAGATCTGTGCTAATATGGTGAATGGTGCAACACTTTGTACTCTAACTGAGACAGTTTTGCTGTCGCAATGGCCAATGAGCGGACCAGCGCGTTATCATGATGAAAGAGGATTTTTTTCTTCTCTAAGTGTGACTTTTTCTTGTTTTCTTGAGCGTCGAATCGGTCCAATAAATTAGCATAGTAATTGACCCGTGATCGTTCTTCCTTTATCCAAATAATGTATTAAAAGATACCTCGCGAATCCCAAAAATTCGTCGCCATAATTTTTCCGGCTGATGGTATTGTCTTTGCTGTCATTGGTGCACATTCACTACTGTGCTGACTGAGCTTTGGTTTCCAGCGTGTATTGATGAACCCATGTTTTATTAATGGTCACATAGCGCTTACTCGCATCATGCTTAAACATGGCCAAACATTAGGTTGAAGTTGTCATGCGATTCCATTTATGATCAATTTTCATTTCCCACATAGCGTTCTCATACCCAATTTTTCGTGCAGGATATTTTGTACACGTTCAATTAAGATGTTTGTCATCTTAACAATCTCTCCTATATTCATCCGGCGGTCTGCTAATACGATATTATGCACTTTATTGACCATATCGTCCGTGATCACCTCAACAGGACGACCTGGGCATTCCTCATCAAAGACGGAGATTCGGCCACGTTTAAATTCCTTAGACCAACATCTGATGGTGGTCATCGATGGTGCATGATTCTTATAAATTGTATACCACTTGTCATTGATTTCCGCAGACGTTTCCCCATCCAAAAAAAGAAATCTAATCACTGACCGGTTTTCCATGATTGCTTTCAACAGCTGTAAAAACTAAAGTTCTCGATGAACCTTTCCGAAATTTTGACAAATGCCGACTAAAGAATAGTACTCGGTATGCAGACTTTGAGCGCCAGCTATCGTCAAAGACGGGTATTTCCCGTACCATCCTCATACTTCTGAAATTTCCTGTACCATCAATAGTGACTAACGTTTAGGATATCGTCGAAATAGAAAATTAGGCAATAGATCGTAGACATTTATAAACTCTGCGTTAATAAGTTCGGTGATTTTTGCAGATTTTGAGTTAATGAGAACTGCGGAAAAGTTTCATTAAAGAGTTTCTACAAAGGATTGATAATTTTGAAATTTGACTGGTGGTGGTTACTATGGTTGCTCTACCACTCAATCTAAAAATAATCCCCGTACTTTCCCGGCAAAGAGGTCATTTTCTCAACTTGACACTCGAACCTGTTCTTCACGTCTTATAACTCAAATATATCATTATTTTTCACAATATTGGTATGAAACGCCTTATTATTTCCCAAATTTTGACTTACTTACTTTTTTATATATTTTGAATAAAAGCCAAGTAGATTTTTGAATGATTCATCATTTATTTATGACTTATTTATTTATTTATAATAAATACTACATCCCGAAATAAAAACTAATGCCTGAACATTAAAAAGTACATATTTTGTTACAGTGATTATCAAAGCTATCAATCAACTGATCATCGCAGTTAATCATTTAGGTGAGAAAATCGATAGACAAAGCGGTATTATTGGCAACATGGATCAATACTTGAAAGACTGCAATTTCTGTCCGTCTAAATTAATCACGACTTGTAGCAGTCAACCACCAGATTGTTATCCAGGAGTTCGATGCGTGGACACGCTAAACGGTCCGAAATGCGGAAGTTGCCCGCAAGGATACGAAGGGAACGGCATTAACTGCGAGAAGATTCACATTACCTGCGCGGAGAAGCAATGCGCTCCGGATGTCCAGTGTTACGAAACATCGCAGGGAGCAGTATGTGGTTCCTGTCCGGCTGGCTTCACCGGAAACGGCGAATATTGCGAGAGAGTACGACAGTCGTGCGACCAAAAGCAGTGCGCAGCTCACGTGCAATGCCACGAAACACTGGAAGGTCCAAGGTGCGGTGATTGCCCTCCGGGATTTACAGGAAACGGCGAATATTGCGAGAGAGTACGACAGTCGTGCGACCAAAAGCAGTGCGCAGCTAACGTGAAATGCCACGAAACACTGGAAGGTCCAAGATGCGGTGATTGCCCTCCGGGATTTACTGGAGACGGCGAATATTGCCGCAGACTTACCTGCGCTGAGAAGCAATGCGCTCCTCACGTACGTTGTCACGAAACTTCTGACGGTCCAAGATGTGGATCTTGCCCTGCGGGATTTACCGGAAACGGAGAATCCTGTAAAAAGATACCTATTACCTGCAGCGAAAAACGATGTGCAGCCAATGTACCATGTTACGAAAGACCTGACGGTGCTATATGCGGGCCGTGTCCTTCTGGATACGTTGGCGACGGTGAACGATGCGATCTCGAATATAGCTGCAGGAGTCAACCGTGCTTTCCTGGCGTCACCTGTCGTGATGACAGTGGACGGCCTGAATGCGGCGAGTGTCCTTCAGGATACTATGGAGACGGTAGGGAATGCAGACCGGGTTACAAATGCAAGGACAGACCTTGCTTCCAAGGAGTAACGTGTTACGACACTGAACAGGGAGCTACTTGCGGTGAATGTCCTTCTGGCTATGAAGGAGATGGATTTAGGTAAAGAACTATACATGCATACAATACGTTATTCTAATCGCTTTCGGTTTCAATGTTGCTTTTCTGACATTTACTTATCTATTCTGAGATCGTTTCATATAACCACAGGCGTCTCCAGAATTGTTAGCTTCTCTGCAAACTTTCTTCCTAACCACTATCCTTAACTTCCACCTAGGCTAGAGGGATCATATCTTTACAAATTTCGATTCAAATTTACCTACTTCTTCTTTTTTAGGATGGTTTGTAACTCGCCCCTGATTAGTTTGTAGAAAAGTCTGATATCTAATTGCTAGTTTCACGTTGACACAAAATAATACATATTAATAAAAGCTCCGATAAATGTTGCACATCCCAATTTTATTTTATATACTGCGTGCTGCTACTAGTTTCGACTTTTGAAGTCTTCATCAAGCGCTCACAATGGTCAGAATGTTAAAACTATGTTAAAATTTTGAATATTGAAATGAATACTGAAGTTATTAAATTTTGAAATTAAGTTATATTAAAAGGCAAAACTAAAGGAATGACGAAAAGTGAAAATTGCAAAAATTTAAAAGTACTGAAAAGAGTTTTAACTTGACAACAAACCCGATCGGGTGTTGGAGAGGGTACGCTCGAAACACCCCGTCTAAGTACTGCGTAGTATTGATGTCGATTCACTTCATTTTGCAATTTTTGCAATTTTCGCTTTTCATCATTCCTTTTAATATAACTTGATTTCAAAATTTAACAACTTCAGTATTCATTTCAATATTCAAAATTTTAACATAGTTTTAACATTCTGACCATTGTGAGCGCTTGATGAAGACTTCAAAAATCGAAACTAGTAGCAGCACGCTATAAAATAAAAATGGGAATCATAACATTTTCGCAACTTATATTAAATAACCTTACCCAATTATGGACACATATACATAATAAATATTACGTATGAAACGTTGCTTTATGGATGTCCTCTCATAAAATAGTTACGCAGTTTTTATTACACTTAACAGGTTATAGCATCTCTTCCATTATCTTTTATGTTTAATATTCTTATGTTTTATTACTTTTGCTGCCTCATCATTACTTCATAACCATTCTATAACTATTAACTCCAACTATTCTTTTTTACTTCTTGTATTATGGCCTCTGATACTTGATTTGTTTCCAATGTATATAGACATTTCCCTTTTAACTTGTTAAACCAATATTAATTTCTAATTGATTCATTTCAAGTTTTTCTGCGTAGTTTTTTTTTGATTTCCCTTTTTTCCAATACTTTTTAATATGTACGAGGGATGTCTGGTTACTAAGGTACATTTGTGAATTACAGGCAAGCTACTTTATTTATAGAAATCAAACATACACTAAGTAAAAGTGTGAACTGTTAGCTACTTTTCAACATAATCACCCCCAATGTTAAGGCACTTATCCCAGCGAGGCACAAGCTTCTGTAAACCCTCTTCGTAAAAGGTGCGACCCAAATTTGTAAAATACTGCGGTAATTCCTCTTGAACTTCGTCATCGTCTTTGAACCTGTTACCCGACAAATCAGCTCTCAACGGCCCAAAACAAATGAAATCAGAAGGAGCCAGGTGTTTATTCTCATCCGTTTTCGTTATTGATGGTTTTTTTCGCACACTTTCGTGATCATCGTAGAGAGCTGTGCGTCCACTTTTGAACTGTTTACACCAAACACTAACTCATAACGCCTTCTCCGTAAGTCTTCAGTATATTTTTATGAATTTCAGTAGGTTTTTCATTATTTGCATGCAATAAAAGAATGACCGCTCGCACTTCAAACTTGGAGTATGTTTCGATCGAAACTGACATTGTGCGCTGTTACTGCACACGTTGTACTGAACCTCAGGCATTGACAATAGTATGCAGTAAACATGCACATCTAAACCTGATCGGAGCGACGTCAGCGGTGTGTCGCCCAAACGTACCTCAGTAACGGGACATCTCTGATATTTATCCATATACACCTTATTCAAACGAAATTCTACATCTCTACTTTTCTTTCTTGTGATGTTCCTCATATTTATTTTTACTCCTTATTAACTCATTAATAATTAATTTCTCCTCATTTTAGTTAATATTACCATTTATTACTACTGTAGTTCTATTCTTCGATTAAATACAATTTTTTTGGGAAAATGTACGTTCTCCTAACATTATTTTTTGCCTTCCCCGCTTAGCGGTTTTGTTTAAATACTTTTGCAACCAAATTCCAGCCTGGCTGATAGGCTTATATCATCCAAATGAAGAAGCATGACTTAAAAACACTTTATTTCGAATAGATGTAGACCAGCACAACAAGAAACTTGTCGCACCCACAACCCTTGCTATCACGGAGTGCAATGCCACGACACCGCAAACGGACCTACTTGCGGAAGCTGTCCTCACGGTATGATAGGTGATGGCTACCGCTGCCGATTCAATCTGTGTTCAGAGCGCCCTTGCTTCCACGGATCAAGTTGCGAAGATACCTCAAGTGGACCGAAGTGCGGACCGTGCCCAGCAGGGTATACAGGAGATGGAGTTTCATGTCGCAGGATTTGTGACTATAGACCCTGTGGTAACGGTGAGTTCCATTGTTGTCCATTTCCACATAGTCAAAAGAAATAAAGTGAGGTACTGTACTATCCTCTTCTTCACTCTCAATGGAACGAAGGATAAAACGGTTTTTTTTCTATCATTTGTTAATGGGTATTTTCTCTTTAATATTATCTTCTACTTCATTTTAATTCAGATAACCACTACTAAAAAAGAATAGAAAAGCTAGTAGAGTTCTGGCGCAAAAGATTTAATATAGAGGTCTAAATTTATATTGTATCTCCACCACGATCTACGTTGCAAACGTCATCTTTAGACTATCCATGTATAATTTTCCATTTTGAGCTCAAATCCTCTCCAATCACACACGGGGCAAGGGTTACTTCTCTTTAGCATTTGTGATTATCGGACAGAGCAGTTGTACCTGTCCCTAGCCCTGTTACACGTATTCCTATACCTGTTACACGTGTTCCTATACCTGTTATATGTATTCCTAGACCTGTTGTACCTGTTCATTACAACTGAATTATAGATCTGTGATTTCTTGCCAGAAATCTACTAGCAATTCCACTAAAAAAGTGCACCGTAAGGTCATACTACCACGGAAAGCAACACAACTACCATAAGACGTAGGTTTTAATTTCCTGCAACTACTTAGCTTCATACAATTAACTACCATCTATTAACAATTTTACAGTTTTCTGCATTACAGGGATGTATCATTGTTAGGTGACTAGCTTGCTGCAGGCTCCGTTATTTCTATAATCAGTCTCTTATTAATTGTTATAATCATATATACGTTTGTAATGCATGTAAATATATTTGTTTTTCGACTACATTTTGTTTTATTTACCTTGGTATATCCCATGGCAACGTATTAAGAAAATTGAGTATTTGTTAGTCATTCGTATTTTAGACATATATATAACATCAAAATTTCTACTTTTACAAGGAAAACAAAAAAATAAATCTATACAGCATTACTAGCTAAACCGCATGCGCCTATTAAACAAAAAGCAATTAATTAAAACAAATCCAGTTAAAACGAGCTAATTAACAAATAATTATTAAAGTTACAAAGGTAATGATACATATAAGTAACCAAGTTCACCACGCATGTTCCTTCTTACAGTTGAATTGTGTACATGCTTCAAATCAGTTATCAAGGGTATTCAAATAAATAAATTCTCAAAGCATCTAATTTTTAGACGTGCAGTGTTATGAAAGCAGTTCTCCTCCATATTATACCTGCAGCTGTCCACCAGGATCTGAATTCAATGTGTCTACTTGCGTTGATATTGATGAAGTAAGTATGCAAATGTTTCTCTCTATATATGTACACGAGGTATACACTAGTAAAATAACAACCACAGCACGAAACACTAAAAAACAAGCTGTGTTAGGATACAGAGTGAAAAGTGTAAAGAAGTAAAATCTGTCAAACACATCTAACCCCAGAGAGAGATAATCATTTATATTTATATTCTGTCATTGTGAGTATTAATGAAAATATATAGCAACACACAATCGACACAATTGTGGAATGCAAGAATGCTAAATTAATTAGCCTAAAAGCATTTTTTAATGGACGTAATAAAACTACGAGGTTGTGCAAATTAAGTAGTGAGACTGATATTTTTAAATATTTTTACTTGAATATAATTACAATAGAACGTTGTCCCCCTCAAAATAACTCCCTTGAGAAGCCACACAGAGTCGGAGACGGTTCTTCCATTCCTCATAGCAGTGCTGGAACTTGGATATTGAAATCGCCTTTAGCTTGTCGGTTACAACCGTTTGAATATTTTCGAGTGTCCCAAAATGATGTCCCTTCAGATGAACTTTCAATCTTGGGAAAAGGCAAAAGTCACAAGGACTCAAGTCAGGTCAGTAAGGAGGCCGAGGAGTCACAGAAATATTCTTACTGGCCATTGCCATGATGCAGGATCCAATCATTCTTGATGTTTTGTCTCACACGCATGACCCTTTTTCGAAATCTTTCGAGAACTTCTCGGTAAAAATGTTGATTAACTGTCTGAGCTTGAGGCACGAACTCTGTGTGAACGATTCCATGGCTATCAAAGAAACAAATCAGCATCCTCTTGATCTTTGATATGCTCATTCTTGATGTCTTGGGCTTTGGATAGTCTGAAGTGTGCCATTCTATGCTCTGGCGTTTTGTTTCCGAGTCATACTCGAACACCCAACTCTCAACACCACTAATGACACGTTCCAAAGAAATTTCATTATTTTCAATCGATTCCAAAAGGTCAAGGCAGCTTTCTCTCTTGGCCGTCAATCGACGATCTGAACGCACAAGATCGCGGATTTTGTCTACATTGCCATCGGTTCTTGCAGTTGGAGGCCTTAAGCTGCGTGGATCATCTCCCATCGGCTCCCTTCTTCCTCATTACTTAATTTACACACCTCATATTTATGATTCGTAACCGATATTCCAGATTCTATTGACACAGTTACAAATTAAAATTATTAAACAGGGTGCTACTTTTTTAGTCACAAAAATTTACATTTTAATCTCAAATATAATCCATCTTACAGAATTGGTTCAACAAATACGTGGATTGTCAAAAAGAATCTTGTTACTCTCATAGGATTTATTTGAAAGATTTATGTGTCAAAATATGCTACTGCATAAATGATTTGGTTTATGTTTTTGAAGAAGTTAACATGCAACCGTGCAAAATTTTGCTTATTATCGTAAAAAAAATTATATTAAATGTCCTATTTATGATTGAATATAAATAGAAACAATTGAGTTATAAATCCAAATAAATCAAAAATAACAAGTCATTTTTACTATTTTTCACTTCTAACAGTTATTTGCTTTCCATATTTGCTATATATTAAGATCGAATTAACAAAAATCTAGATGAATTATTAACATTGTCAGCATTCCAATGCGTGTCAACATTACTAAATTTAAAATAATAGGAGACAGTAGTTTAACATAGTAAAATTAAAAAAAAAAACCCTTACCCCGACAATGTGTAGATGACAGACAGATACAAATATTCCCTTTTATAGGTTTCACTCAAGATGACAAGTACATTCCTGTATGCAAACTTAGATAGATGATAGATGAATGTTATGCATAGGATAAAAATTATACTTTAGCTTTTTTTTGCCTGTGGGATCATAGCCCATGCGCCATCAATAACCAAGGGCACCGGCAGGTGAGTTAACTATAGAGAAGTCACAGGGAGAGGGAATATACTGAGGGGTTTTTATATTTCAAGTTTGTCCTTTTTTACAAAATTAATAAGGCTGTCGCATATATTTTTCTTATTAAGGCTCAAAAGACATACAATATTTGTGGGGAACGGAATGGACTCTGAAATTTGGAAATTATATAAATGATTGATACTGTTACCGTGTGACGGAAAAGCGAGAAATATGTGGTTCAAACACGCATTTTCTTCGCCGCATATACATAAAGGTGTCTCAATAATATTAATTTTAAATGGGCCGGATACAAGCCATGACCAAATTTTACAGGGCAATAGTGGCGCGATAGAAAGGTGGAAAGGTGTGGACTGATTGTCACGAGTTGGTTTTGGTTTCTGTGTGTATATAAGCGGACTGCGCCATCCTATTAGACTACGTGTTTTCCCAATAAGAGTCCCACTCCTGCCCCAATATGATTTTCTTTTTTGGATCTTTTTTTGCTTTTACCACAGTTTACTTCCATTTCTTTCTGTCTTCATTCTTCACTGACCAGTTGTGTCTTGTGGTTTCTATAACCCTGTCCTGTGTTACTTGGGATTACTTGGGAAAATGATGACATCCGCTGGGTCGTAGATTACTCATCCTGTGTTGGTTGCTATTCTGTTTAATTCTTAGGGAATTTTCTTTACCACGTCTAAGTTCATACCCTCAGCATAAGATTATTCTGATGGTTTTTTGTTATTTCCCTAACATTTTCGTTGCCCAATATTTCACTGACGTCGTAATTCCTTAATTCGTTTCCCTCTTCTTCGTCCTAATCATATATCATATTGTCTTTCTTCCAAAAATCTACGGTTTTTCTACCTTATTTGGTAAGGTAATGGTCTCTCCTGCGTTTGTTATTATCGGCTTTATTGTTGTTCTATATAGATTCAATTTATTTATTTGTGTTAGGTACTATCATGTTATTAATGAATGTTACTATAACTAAAGACTAAAACTATAACTAGAGTATTGTACTGTTAGGTTTCTTCATATATAATTTCTAATTTTTCTCATCTATATCTGCATCGAAAGTTATTTATGAACCAACAATAAATGATCATGTATATGGTAAATTCCGATGATTGTGAAGAGTGATTTCTACCAGATCAACACTGGGATGATGCAATCAACTACTTCATAAGAATGAATGAACCAATCGTTGTAAATACCTCGTGCTGCATTCCGCTATTATGCCAACTTTGAATTTACTGTATAAGACGTGCTGCGTGTTTATTTTGGAATCATCCATTGATAATTGTATGGGTATCACCTACTCTGCGCAGTTAAATTGGTCCAAATGGATCGTATAATGGAGCCGTGAGCTAATAACTTATTTTTTATGGATTGTTGAACCAAGCAGTCACTAATGTTTACCCAGTTTGATGCCAAGATATTTGCATGTCATGCAAACGCGCAAGTAGATTTTAGTCTCGATGTATTGCTAAATATCTGACAATGTCTGTTTAGGGAATAGACTTCTGCTTCAGATAAATATTGCGGCCTTTAGTTGAGGTTGGCAACTTGGTTTCCAAAATGCGTAAGGGTCTTTTGTTTTAGGTTTGTTACTTAATTTATTTACACTAATCGCATGCTACATACTTAAAAATATGCTTGATTTTATTTATAACTGATTGTGTAATGTAATGTTGTAATGCGAATAATTATATTAAACAAATCTTCAATGCTATTTTAAGTGTACACGCTACCGACCTTGCGACACTCTAACGAGATGTTACAACAGACAGCCCGGCTACGAATGCGGTCCTTGCCCTCAAGGGTATACAGGAAATTCCGCTGGATTCTTCAGGCAATATTCGACACAGCGTAGCCAAAACTTCAGATGCGTCGATGTAGATGAGTGCACCGATGGTATTGCAAACTGTCCGTATGGCACAGTATGCAAGAATATAGACGTAATTATACGGACTGCTACTTTTTTGCGCTGTTTTAATTAAACTTGAATTTGGTTTTAGGGTTCCTATGATTGCGTCCCAGCCACTGACGACTGCTGCGAATGCGACGTTAAATGCGATTTTCACGCGAATTGCTTTAAAGTAGCGCACAGCACCTACAGGTGTTTGTGTAATACTGGCTGGGCAGGAGATGGTTCGGTGTGTGGAATAGACACTGATTTAGATGGATGGCCGGATAGAGATTTGAATTGCATTGGAAAGAAATGTAGAAAGGTTTGTAACAATCAGTCGAAATTCGCCATATCTTAGAGAAGGTAGCAATATGAGCTATTGGACATTATATAAAATTATCTTAGGTTATTTTGTGGGCTCCTACGCTAGTGCTGACACTTTTGAAAAGACCCCATAATACCTTCTGATCTCGCACCGATAGACTTGATAGAATAACCATATTGAGAATAAAGATTTTATTAAATTTCACAAAAATTTTCGATGCAATTCTTTTTCGTAAATTCATCCCATACCACTCCAAACTGCTTTTTCAAAACCATTTCAAGATCACTATGTCTCCTTTCCTTTACATTTCTTCCTAACCGAAAGAATAAAAACCAATATCTACCATTCAAACGAAACTGAAACATTTCTGTACTTATTCGTATCTCTCTAACCTTCTCTCATTGCGTTAATCTTTAATACGAAAAAATATATTCTTATACGGATTTCTTTACAGACTTCTATTTCAATTCTATAAAACCCGCAATAATTAAACGTTAAATATCTATATAAACACGCATTTAAAATACCTTTTTCAACAAGATTTTAACTTTTAGTTGTGTTAATATCATGGTACGAAATTTTTCGTACAGTATTGGGACATACGCATGCGTAACACGATTTATAAGAATTATTTTCGTATAGCAGCAGTTTTTAAGTATATATGAATATAATGTAACAGACTTACTACTTACTTACTTTATACAGTGACCTAATAAGTATAATCGTTTAGTTTCTTTAACTAATAGCTATATAAATCATACATTCGCCTTTTGAGTACTTCAGTTGCAGTTATAGATACAGGGGCACTAAGACATGAAACCAATTTTATTATGATTTGAAATGTTCTTACCGTCCTCGTATTTTTAGGACAACTGCAGAACAACTCCCAATTCAGGTCAAGAAGATGCAGACGGTGATGGTATAGGAGATTCGTGTGACAACGATGCTGACAACGACGGCCATCAGAACGACCAAGTAATACGCACTTAACATCTATCTTACACATACATAGTTTCAAATCAACACCATGCCCCAAAACTTTGCAGGACAACTGTCCCTTGAAATCGAATCCAGATCAACGGGACAATGATTCAGATGGTATCGGTGACGCTTGCGACAATTGTCCAGATCGGCCAAATAGAGGTCAAGAAGACTTTGACAACGATGACATAGGCAATGAATGCGACGATGATATAGACGGAGATGGTGTCAGGAACACCGAAGATAATTGCCCCGCCAAACCGAATCGCGATCAAAGAGATAGGGATGGAGATGGAATTGGTGACATTTGCGATAACTGTCCTGTAGCGCCGAATCCGCGACAAGACGACCGTAACGAAAATTTAGTTGGCGATGCTTGCGATTATGGAGATGATATTGATCGGTAAATAGTTATTTGAATACATTGGTATGGCATTTTTCTTATACAAAAATCTTCAGGGATGGCGTTAGAGACAGCGTAGATAATTGTAGAAAGATTCCCAATGCCGACCAACACGACAAAGACGGCGACGGTATAGGGGATGCTTGTGATAACGATATTGACAACGACGATGTCCTCAATAACATCGACAACTGCGTTATGATATACAATCCCGACCAGGCGGATAAAAACAGTAACTAAATTTTGACAAAACATGTCGTGGTTACTGACCTTCTCTTTCAGATAATGGCAGAGGTGATGCCTGCGAAAATGACGAAGATGGCGACGGAACTCCAGACGACTTAGACAATTGCCCAAACAACACCCAAATATACAAAACCGACTTCAGTTCTTTCCAAACGGTAATGCTGGATCCAATAGGAGAATCCCAATTGGACCCTAACTGGGTCATCTACAACGAAGGAGCGGAGATAACTCAAACTGTCAATAATGATCCCGGACTAGCTGTAGGCTACGACCAAATCGGTGGCGTTGATTACGAAGGCACCTTCTTCGTTGACACCGACAACGACAATGATTTCGTTGGCTTTGTCTTCAGGTAAGTAATGTTTTGCTCTCTTTTCCCATAATATACAGTTTTTTAATACTTGCTCTAGCTATCAGAGCAATAGAAAATTCTACGTCGTCATGTGGAAGAAAGAATCTCAAAGTTACTGGTATCCAACACCTTTCAACGCCCTTGCAATGCCCAGCGTTCAAATCAAACTCGTCAACTCTGTTACTGGCCCTGGAGAAATGCTCAGAAATTCACTGTGGCATACGGACAGCGTCAAGAACCAAGTAACTTTATTATGGCAAGATCCTAGGAATGAAGGTTGGAAACCATTTAGATCATATAGATGGAAGTTGATCCATAGACCAAGAATCGGTTTGATCCGTTTGAAAATGTTTGATGGGGACAAAATAGTGTCTGACTCAGAAAACATCTTTGACAGAACATTAAAAGGAGGAAGGTTGGGCGTTTTTAGCTTTTCACAGGAAGATGTCATCTGGTCTAACTTGCAATACAAATGTAACGGTAAGTTTTTACTATTATTTTTATGAATTATAGAATGAAACTATTTAATAGCGTCCAAACTAATTCCCCCTTCTTTTAGATTACATTCCAAAAGATATTTACAATGAATTGTCACCTGATTTAAGAAAATTGGTATCAAAGGAACCTTAAAGATGGAAACGATAGGATTTTATTTTTACATGTACCTCCTATTATTGTAAATTAACAAATGAATTTATTATTATGTTTAAACATGTTGTACTTATTATAAATCTTATTAATATAGAATAACGTTTGTTAATTAAATTTTCTCTTATTGGATATGATTAGTTGACAGATCTAAGTCAAATTTCTACAAACTACAGGTGTTTACCCAACAAAAAGCATCAAATTAATTAATGTGGTTGATTGATTTTTAGATCGCTTTTAATTGATTTTAGTTTTAATCTAGTCTCTCTGAGTATTGAATTTGATAAGAATAAAAAGGTAGTATAAACTTCAGGATATTTTAAATAATAAAAAAATAAACTTCTATTAAATTTCGTTCAAGACTCATTTCTCAATGCGTATAAATTAGCAATTGAAATATCAGCAGAATTATACTTTAAAATAAAATGAAATATTCTTTTAGAGAAAGTGAACAATAGTACTGCTGGCAATAAAACAATAATTGATACATTAGTTATATACATTTTCAAAACGGTCTCTTAACTGAAAAGCACAATATCCGAATCTATTTACACAATTTCTGCGAACATTTGCCATTCCTTGTGGGGATATGGTACGTGGTGCCGCCGGTGTACCAATTTACTTTGCCGCCTTCCTCTCCCCCCTTATATACCATCACTTTTTTAATTTAAAGACATTACAAACTAAGTAAAGTTGAATGGTATAGCGCAGTGGTAATAGCGCTAGGCACCTGTACAGAATGTCGGGGTTCGAATCTCCGTTGCGGCAGCCGATGTTTCTAAAGATCGGTTGTAGCAAGGGTGGTCGGTACGCCTCCCGGTACCCTTCAGTGTTGAGGATAAATCAACACTGCTACCCTCTACGGCAAGGAGAGGCAGTAACAAGCCATACACTTCACACACACACACACGATACACACGTACACAAACTTAATGTAGAGTAATACAATAGGCCTCAAGGCCGCAATGTTAAGCCTCTGCATTAGGATACAAACAACAACAACAAGTAAAGTTGTCGTTCTATTGTGTCAATCCTATCAATTTCATTCATTCTTTGAAACTTGCCAACGTTTAGTGTAGGCGGAAAAATAAGTGTATAACCACAAGTATTAGATACATTTTGATTAATATTGATATACGCATATAATATGATTGTGATACTACCTTCTTGCCAGAGTATTGGCACAAATAATTTTCAGAATTTTGCTTTGTAAGTGTATAACGACCAAAAAAAAGTTTGTAATTTCTACAGATGCTTTAACTGCACCAATCACAACTAATTTCAAAGTATGCGCCGCACAAGGCACAAACAAGTACAATAATTTATTTCCAAAATCCTTTTATACAAACCATTGCTACGGCCTTTTATGTTCGCGCCATTATCGAAACCCTGGCCGCCCAAGTCACTTATATCAATATTAGGAGATTTTGAGAAATCTAGTGAAACCTTTGTTAATCCCTGGCCCGTTGCAATACAACCCAAGAAATATTTCCTAATTTCTACACTTTTTGTTTTATTATTTAGTAAAACAAATCTCACTACTATTGTAAGTTGATCTTGATGACTACGTCAGGTACTGAATCTAATATAATTGTCAAGTAATAGAGAAGCGACTCTCACGGTTCGCAGCAAAGAGATCATTCATTATATTATTTTAAAAGTATAAAATAAACTTCTTAATTTGCGACGCACACTTTGCACCCCCTGGTCGGAACGGTCCTGCAAACAATGATTAATTGTTTAACGCAGATCGTCGATTGTTCGAGCTCTGTTATGCTGCAAACCATAAATAGATAATTTTGAATAGCCTCACAAAAAAAAGTCGTTCGGGGTTAAATCAGGAGATCTAGCAGGCCAACGAATTGCACCCCAGCCAGTTGTTAATCGATTATTAAAGATATTACTTAACTATTCCCGCACTGGGGAGCATTATGCGCGACACACCCATCCTACTGAAACCAAACGTCATTTAGTGTAATACCTTGTATGTTTTGGAGACAGGCTATAACACTATTTTGTAAAATACGTTTGCGTATTTAAATTGCTATCAATACAAAAGAGCCCAATTGTGTGATCCCTCAAAAGGCCAGGCAAAAGCATTCAACTTCTGGGGATACTGCGTTCGTCTGTCGTAATGTATGTTTTTTTGAACCAAGATCGGGCAACAGACGGATTATGTTTTCCATATATGGGAAAGTAGGATTCGTCGGTAAATAATATGTAGTCAAAAAAATTTCCGTTATTGTTTCAGCGCTCTAAAAGGGCCTCACAAAAATCAAACTTTTGGTACTCATCGTACCATATTTTGCTCGATTTTTTTTTAGTATATACGACCGATATTTTTTTTAAACTCTTCGAACGGTGCCGAGCAAGTTGCTCTAGTTGAAAAATGTGGTCCTCCTTTCATTGTAGCGCAAATCAAAATACCTCGTTGTTCGTTCTATCGGACTTCTTTTCCAAGTTTCTGAGAATATAAACAACCATGAGTTTCAAAGTTATTAATTAACGATGGTCTGTTTCATATGCAATTAGTTTTTGAAACTGCATTTGGAAAGAATGTGTAATTTGTCGAATAGATTGATCAAGATTCTGACATTTTATACGATATTCTTTTTCTTCAAAATACCTATACTCAAATATAAAATTATGATCCGCCCACAAAAATTAATAATATACTAATTTAATTTATATCTGCTACCAGCGTAGCAAGCACGGCCTCCCTCTCGCATTTCCGAAGAATTCCGAATACACCAAGGGACTGTAAAAGGTTCGCTCGTACTGTACTGGTGGTTGCGAGCTGGCTGTAGGTAGGTATTCATCTGAATTATGCGAACTGCTGTACTTTACATATGCACGCGGAAGAGGGCAGGAGGTTGGGTCTCGATATATCTACAATGTACTTGTTAGTTGTGGCGCGACTATTTGCTTCTAGTTTGTGAGAGAGTACGCTCTTTCACTGCGCCAGATCATCGCTGACCCGAATATACTGAAGTCGGTTGCGGTTTTACTTGTATTGAGCAGTGAAAGGGTTAATAGAAGACTACTATACTGTTGAAGATAAAATACAAATAATAAAACTATGTGATGCTTACAGGTCGGCAAAAATTACTCATGATTTTTTTGCAATTGATTATCATGATATTATTAAAGAATAAAAGTATTATACCCTATTTTATGGTTTTTAATAGATATTTACTCGTGTATTCATATATTAGTTAAAGGTTTATAACAGTTGTTAGCTGGCTACACCTTTTTTGTTTTATAGCTTAATTTAGAAGTAAGGATTCACTTGGATATAATATAATACAGGAAAATAGTTCTCATTTATAATTTTTGCTTATTTTATCTTAGAAACAACTTGATTTTACATTGATTATGGGCATTACAGTGCATTACAGTACAGTATGCATAGTATGCAACTACACTGTTAAAGCTCCTCTCGCCTCATTATGATACCTACCATTGGCGTCGTGTTGTAGTATATAAATTATGTATATATTTTACCAAATATATTAATAGGATCGCAAATGGGGATATAAATTCGCACATATTGGCTAGTGATGTGTATGTATCAGGCAACCAAATAAGTTCGTGCGGTTTTTGTATAGAGTTCCAAGAATATTTTTAAGGTGTTGATCGATGCACTTGTTTCATCCATTTTAGTATGAATCCCTCTTTTATCGGATACGTACACATTTTGTGTTTTTTTGTTTAATTCTTAGTTTTAAATAATTGAAAATGGCAACGAATAGAACTCTAATTCGAGGTTGTTTACGCTATGAATACAAATTTGATGCCAAAGCTGCAGTGGCGGCGCGAAAAATATGTACCGCATTCGGAGATGTTGCAGTCAGTGATCGATGTGGTTCAAAAATTTTTCTTCTGGAGATCTCAGCTTCACCGATGAAGCACACTCTTGGAGATCATCATCATCATCAGGATATTCAACATGTTGTGGGAGAAAGTTCCAGCACAGCGTGCCTAGAGCTTGCAGACAGGTTAAATGTGAGTTATGAAGCCATTCGTTTGCAGCTTCATCAGCTAAGAAAGAGGTGGAAAATAAGCAAATGGGACCCACATGAATTGCCAAATGATAACAAATTAAGTCCTTTAACCATTTGCTCGGTAAACATGTCACGGTAAACATATCATTGGTTATCGCTTACTGATTAGGTACTACGTACTCCCAAAAGCTCCCTTGCACCCAAATAAGGTTTCATTGGGCGTTGGTGGACTACAAAAGGAATTATTCATTATGAGTTTTTGGAGAAGGGTCAAACCATCACTGCTAATTTGTATTGTGAACAGCTTCAGCGAGTACAAGCTGCGCTAATCCAAAACAGTCTTCTTTGATCAAAAGAAAGTGGTATTCTTACACGGTAACGTCAGGCTGCATACCGGAAGGGTGACCCGGGAAAAAATGCTGAACTTGGCTGGTTAATGTTTACCAACCACACCCTCCATATTTTCCATATTTATTCAATGAATAATAGTGTATTATTCATCATACAAATACATAGCTTTTGTCTGAATTTTCTTTTTCGAGAAGCCTGGTGATTTTCATAATATTGCGGTGCCCCACGATAAACGAACCACAAGTATACCACCCGCTTAATGAATCATCACTTCTGAAAAAACATGTCAACTAAAATTTTTGATACAACTTTAGGAATAAAATTATGTATGTGTGTTTATATGAAATTAAATAGAAAGGTCTCAAAATTTTTCTTTACTAGCATATAATTTCTTTCAATATCAATTTTACAATTGTGTATGGCACTTTAAATAGCATTGTAACAACTTAATATCAATACGGCAGTTACATATTTATTTACTATTTATAATTTAAAGCTTAAGGTATATATAACAACAACAATAATAATATTCTGCAGTTACTGTTTTATTATTGGATCCTGAATGAATCCTTTTGGAAATACTTAAAATTATATATAGCACAATTGGTCCCTAGAATATATTCCGTCCTGAGTTATGAATGCCAATGTCAATTCACTCCACAATAAATGACTTATACTCATACAATGAAAGCTGTTTCATCCCAATTTTACTTTTTCAAAAAAAAAATACGTTAATTTAAAGTATTTACATGAACCCCCATAATTCCAGAAATTGTTATTAAAAAAATTGCGTTACAATTCGATTTATTTACTAAGTGGTAACTTAAAGAAACTAGAAATTTTATTTAAATTAAACAGCTATTTTACAAATTAAGAGGACGAAATTCAAAAGAATTCAAAGAAAAAATGTACCTTTACCTATGTTAACTCACATTTTGATGTGATATTAAAACAATACTTTGTCAACAACGTTTTAATTAATCTAAATTATATTTATTCCCTAAAACACATTATGAGATATTTGAATTAGGAATGATACGATCTTTAACTTATATGGAAAATACAAAAAAACAATTAAGGTCTACTTCGATGATGAGTATCGGTATAATAAAGAAAGTATTTTATTATACCTCAGTATATATGATCTATATACAATGAACCGTTAACTAATACGAATATTAATATTAATATTCGATCTTTTACTTCCATTTTATGGAAAATAACAATAATTGCATTAATATAATAAATTAATATAGAAAGAGGCCTATAAATGTACTCTATAACCTAATATAAAATCAAGAGAACCTGTATAGAAATATATAACGAAATTTATAAAAAAAACAATAAAGTCCTTATAACATAATTCTCTAAAAATATTATAAAGCCAATATAACTGTACAACGTTTATTGTGGTTGCATTTATTACTTCTGATATTTAAACTACCTTCCGACTATTCAATTTCATCTAACGAGTCTGTATTGCAATAATCGACAATATCCTATACGGGCGTATGCCCTTTCGTTAATTCAGTTAACTCATTGGGGTCCGCGTTCATTTTATCGTCTGTAGGTAAAGTTTTCAATTCATTTTTGCTGAGATGGGCCACGAGTATTGCTCCCAAGGTATCGCCGATCACATTAATTGTCGTACGGAACCTGTCACTGCATTGGGAAAAAGGAAATTAATTAATCCTCATTTGGAAAAGGCAAATTAAATACTCACAGCAACCAATCGACAGCTAAAATGAGCGAAACGTCATCTGATGGTAATCCTAAAGTGTCTAGTACCATCACCATGGTAACTAAGCCAGCTTGGGGAATGCCCGCTGCTCCAATACTAGCAAATGTCGCTGTTATGCTACAAGTATATTTAATTATTGTTATTGTTAATTATTATTATTAATATTTAATTATTAATTGCAGTACCTAACAAAGAAATGATACCAAATATT
The DNA here is from genome assembly GCA_031763485.1 of Osmoderma eremita. NCBI lineage: Eukaryota > Metazoa > Arthropoda > Insecta > Coleoptera > Scarabaeidae > Osmoderma > Osmoderma eremita. The sequence goes on along the minus strand of JARFOC010039553.1, from coordinate 11,036 downwards.
AAACAAGATTACAAAGCTACATAAGATTTTTTAAGGTTTACCTTACAGCAACTACATTGCCGAAATTGAAATTTTTACCGCGGAACTGCGCTATGAATAAAGCAGCAACAGCCTCATAGAGGGCAGTACCGTCCATATTAATAGTCGACCCCACCGGAATCACAAACCGAGTAACTCTGGAATCCACTCCCATACCGTCCAATGTTTGAATTGTCAGGGGCATGGTTGCAGAACTACACAAAAATTATAATTCACAATATTGAAATATTTATCACTGGAAATCTACAAGCATTCTTACCTAGAAGCAGTTCCAAAAGCTGTTACCAATACAGGTACAAGTTGAGCAAGATATTTGAATGGAAGCTGCCTGGTCGCCAAGAAGAACAGCACGGAGAGCGTTACAAATCCGTGTATCGCCAATCCCAACAAAACTGTTAGAAAGTACATGCCTAACTTCTCGAATAGATCTCCAAGATTGCTTGCAGCGACAACTTTTGACGTTACCAAAAAGAAGACACCAATAGGTGATAGCCTAAGACACGAATGATCATAATTTGCAACAACTTTGGACGAGTTTCTTACCAGATGACCCAAGTTGTAATATGCATTGTAGCTTCGCTCAAGGACTGGAAGAAGTCGATTAGAGGCTTAGCCTTTTCTTTCATCATACCAATAGCGATACCTAATACGATGGAAAACACGACCAGTCCAAGAACGTTGGTGTTATTATCAAAACTCTCTACGGGAGTATATGTAGTTAAATCGGCTGAAATGATAAAATTTCTCATACAAATTATAGTAAAAACTTACTTAATGAACTTACATTCATTAAAGTATGGGAACATTGCTTTATCCGCTGGTACCAACTTAGTAGTATGCTGAAAAGATATTAGGTTGTTAAGTCTTGGAAAAGAAACCATACCATAATACAAATATTTACTTTTAATGCGCCAGTGATATACAAGATGAATTTAGCGTATAAATATTTAAACAGAAAATGCAAGATGATTTATTTGCGAATTTAGCAATGGAAAAGAAAAAGAATACTGAACAAATTTATACCTAATATACGCTTGTGCAATGTGTGTTGCTTAATTTGAAAAAAAAATCCAACACATATTCTAGTACATACCTGTTGTATGGTAGCTTGAATCAAATTTGGCGGGAAAAGGTTTCTGAAAAATAGATAAGATACTGTGTTAATTGCTTTAAAAATTCATGAAAACTCGAAAACAATTACAAATTGAAATCAATACACATACATTCGCTTGAGGCATTGAAATTTAGTTTTAAAAAACGTGAGCCAATTATAATAATAATAGTTAAAATCCAAAGTACAATTCAATAGAAATAATGAATACGTCTGAAAACAGTCAGACGCTTAAGTTAACCCAATTTCCTTATTTAAGTAATTTTTAAGAAAAGATGTCCAAAAAGATCAAGCGAAAATATTATGAATATGTAATCTACACATATTCGTTGCCTTACGCAAAACCCAAATTGATTTTTTCAAAGAAAAAATTAGTTTTTTCCATGTGTGATTGCAATGCGACAATATTACTTCTATGATCAGAAAAGAGAAGAAGTGAACTCAATCCACGAAAATATTAAGGTGTACAATATTGTAACATCAAAAATGAAATCAGAATTATTTCCTGTCTGACTCCTTTATCGTCGTAATACATACTTCTGGTTTGCTTTACCGGCAGACAATGTGATGTAGTACGAGGGATTTACTAATAAAATTCTCAACACTTAAAGGAAAAACGTGTGTAGTATGTAACATTTATCTTAATATGTACTTAAACCTTACATATTAGGACGTAATAACTTATCGATAGTCGCACATTAGAAGACATACAAATAAACATATTCCCATTGAACATTATTGTATCGCATGAACCGGATACACCGTGACATGAGATCATTAGCATGAACGTCGAAATTTCCTGCCGCAATAGGCTATGTCCTGCTACGCGCGGCGGGTGCTTATTTATGTGGCGGCTATGCCTCTGCTACATACATACTGTTTTCCGTACTTGATCGCTTAGAGAGTTTAACCTAAATGAGGGCCATTACTTCAGATAAACTTACAGTCAGATTGGAAAATTTGCGGCAGTCAAATCTGTAGATTGCTCTTTGCGAATGTAATACAGAGCACATGTGCAAAGGTATTGAGAACGAAGTTTCAGATTCAAGAATTATCACTTCGAGTCCGCCCAGAAAATTTTAAAAAATAGAAGTTATCGTACCCATTTTTTGTAAGTAAATTCGAAGTTGTAAACTATCAAAATTTGTAGTGTGTTCCAGATGGCGTACGTTGTCTTTGGTATTGTTTTATTATTACAACAACTATTCAGTTTTTAGTGCTGAATCCGCTGAAAAAAAATTTAAAAGTCGGATCAGTTTAGAAGTTATCTGAAGGAGACTGAAAATTGCTATTTCCTCTAAAGTAAAATATCTTCACAATTATAGAAGATGTCAAAAAATATTTGATATAAAAGTTAATTGGAATAATTGAATCAAAGATTTCTGCCAAATAATTGAAGACAATTATAACTGATGTCAAAATAAAGATCAAGATGCAACCTTCTTATCTAAAATGAACGCCATATTGGATGTTTCCATATTGGATTTTTTCATTCTCTTTTCAAAGATATTACATAACATATGTTTAACAAAAATTTTAAGAAATATTTTGGTATTTTAATTTCAAATTACGTATTCATGAAATCTAGCTGACCGCCGACTATGTATGTGTATTGGTTGCTATTACCCCTTATTAAAGCGCAACACTTTATGTACGTACAAAATATATCATATTGTTTATGTGTTGGAAACTTGGCCATTAACAGTAATTAAGAACCTAAACTACCAACACTATCGTTCACTGCGGATCTTCCAACGAATACTAAAATTACGACTTCAACATTTGTAGACGACACTGCTCTATTAGTAGTAAGCAAGGACCCCATAGAACCTCCCAGAATATTACAAAATAATATTACCGAAATTGAAAGTTGAGTTAAAAAGTGACGGATCGGTATTAATGAGAAGAAATCAAAACACATTATGTTTACAAAATGTCGCAGTGATTCACTAGTTGTTTCAATCAATAACTCAATAATTCCTATCGTAGGCAACCTTAAACAGTTAGGTCTTCATTTAGATAAACAACTGACAAATTATATTTAGAACAAACGACACGAGCTTGATATTAAACTTCACAGATACTAGTGGCTCGTAGACGAAGATCACATCGCTCTCTTGAAAATAAACTTCTTATTTACAACTCTACGTTAAAATCTCTATGGACGCATGGCGTCCAGCTTTAGGGAACAGCTTCCAAAGCTAATCTTTCCATTCCCGAGAGATTTTAATCGAAAATTCTCCGTATCATCAGAGACGCTCTATGTTTTGTAACCATGTTACATGTTGTCTACGATCTCGCTGTGTCGATGTGAAGTGCTAGTTCAGTTATCCTCCGGCTACCTTCATCGTATAGAAAATCAACCCAAACATTCAGCGATACCATTATTAGACAATAGCCAACCAATTAGAAGGCTGAAACGCAAATCCCCCTGGATTTACAATACAAACAATAAGTTCTTAATAATCTGTAATTTGCACATTCTTTTCAGCTTTCTTTTTTATATATGGAGCTAGTATGTGCAAGTTTCCATTCCGAAAGGACCTCTTAAGAATCAGGGAAATATATTTGTAGTGCTATTTGAGAAACCTATTTAACTAGCTCGATATGTGTGCCCCCAGGTGTCACTTTTAATGAGATTTTATTTAAGTTTACGTTGAATAGATATAGTACAGACATGCGCTTCACCATCCTTAGCTACCCGGTACGTAAGAACTTTGTGACACGCGATACATACCTAAATGTGTAAATTAGGAAATTATAGCTACTAACTCATTATTCCTTGGGACATAATTCAAAGAAAGAAAAAGTGAACATGCAAAAAAAAATTTTCGAGTTCAGCAATTTTTTGATTACACTACAACTTTTCAAGAAACTGCTTGAAATAACGATGTAATGGAACGGTACAAATTCAGATATTTTTATTTAAATACCATAGAAACTTTAAATGTCGGTGCAGTTTTGGCAAGGTTTTAAGTTGATGTTGTTAAACTATCATTTACATATTGTAAAAGGGAGTTGTGGACGGGTAATAAAGTGGAGAAAAAGCCTATAGTAAGAAGACACGAGCTATCAAGCTAACTAAAGCAACTAAATTAGAAAAATAAAAGTGAGTCAAGGGACAGTTCTTGACCTGGCTGGGGGTGTTACTGAGTTTAGAGAGTCAAGTGACACTAATTGACTCGACTGGTTGCGTTATTTAAGTAAAAGTAGTTATCGACCCCGTAACCTCGTAATAAGTCATTAATTCAGAGATATCTGTTCGTGAGTCGGACCAATAAAGAGAGCGAAGACCAGGAAGCGATCAATGCAGGTTGGCTGTTTTAAACCCCAACTCCCCGTCGAATCTGGTAGCTGCGGCGAATTAGAAGATTGAAATCCGGAGAACTAAGTCCACAAACTCCTACATTACTCATTATTCCATTACGTATTTTTTTATTAATATTCATATTAACAGTCAAAAGGGGCCCCAAATCTATATTTTATCCATTGTTGTTGTTTTTGCCCTTCTTATGTAATAAACTTGCTATCACATTTATCATATGGTACATAAATTACTTTTACTAGAACTGCACGACTTGAGAAGTATAGATAGAGTACTCATGTTAGACAAACCATTTTCGAAGTTTAATTTATTGTAAGAGTACCGTTACAATGTACTCCCACGCACTACACTATAAACTAAAAGTCTACAGTGTACAGTGTACGGTCAGCTCCAGTCATAATGTCCTGCGTTTGACAGGAGTGTAACCGACCGCTTCACGTTCTACTATGGCATTACTATGACATTACTTATAGAACGCGAAACGGTCGGTTACACTCCTGTCACATGCACAACATTATGGCCGAAGCTGATAGTACATTGCATAAATTAAATTTTTAATTATTTCAGACGCATGGCAGTAACTATAATGAAACACCGCATTATAGCTATTATTATTTGGATTCTATTAAATTTTTTGACGTTTTGAATATTTTTTTCTAATTTGATAATATAATAAACCATACGATACGTTAATATAATATTAAAAAAATATTGTAATTTAGTTTTTCAAGAGGGGTCAATTGAAATTTCAAACGTCAAAAACTATACAGGTACAGTTTTATGATAAAACCGAGATTAGTTTTCAACGTAATCTGTTATTAGGGCTTGTCAGACATTTCAATAGCTTTGACAATTGACGGCTTAAATGTTGTGAGACTTAAAATATTAGCTGACGGTGAAAATAGCAAACAAAAGGGCGCTCACATTGAATGTGAATGTGTGAGTGAAGAAGACACCGGTCAAGACACAAGCCACCCAAGCCACCGAGACTGCACTTCACTTTTATTCACGTTAATTTTATCGTTATGAACAAGGTGCGTGACTCAAGTACGCAATTAGAAAGCATACTGTTCCAAATTTTCCTACGAACTCGCAAACTGTTTAAAACTTGAAAACAAATAAATATACAGGCCATATTATCCGCTACGTTGCTTCGTAATGTTTCGGGTGTCGTTATTTTAAATTTAGAGGCATGGCGGTTGAAAGTATTCATCCGTCGGGTAAGGTTATATTGCTGATTGGTACAGTAATAAAATCGAATTCTTGTTTCTTTGAGATAAATGTTAACTTTTTCTTCATTTTTACTTTGCTGTGGTAGCTCCGGAAGTATTACTTGCGGAGCTAGCAACGCATAGAAACTAGGATACTCAAAGGTTTAGTTTCGATATCTTACGTGTTACTACAGTTACAAACTTGTCTTATTTATAGGGTACTAGAAAAAAGGATTTACAATAATAGATCTTATATAAATTTGAAATTTTCCGTAGTGAAGGCGATACAACATATATACCACTAAATTTCAACTTTACAGTAAAATAATAGAAAATACTTGCGCACCCACATCAATACTAACTCAGTGTATCAACTTATGTATAAACATGCGGTAATATAACGCTAAGAATTCTACATATTAACATGATCCGCACCTGTTGCCAAAAATTGTATAGTATACATACAGATTCACACATCATTCATCTCAACCAGATTAAATTTGACCGTCCATAACTTTAGTTACATCGAGATTAATTGGAAATTGCGACATGAACAAGATAACAAAAAAAAATAAAGCATTGACCTAAAATTCCATTAAAACTGGATCTAACCGGATCGGGATGGTTTTGCGAGTGTTGTGACCTCTTTGGAGCTTCCGGCGGTTATGTTGGGTTTTTTCTCAACTCCATTTAAGCTAGTATAAATGAATTTGTATTCATTATATAATGACAATGCCAGTCGTTTGGAAACAGATTGATGCAAAAAGAAATATAGGGTAGCAGAAACTTCGGAACTATTGTGCTTTAACAAAAGCATTTATACATACAGATTAAATCAAAAAATGGACGTTAAAGAGACAAGATATTCACGTTCAAAATTCGTGGATATTCTATAGTTTAATTTGAAACCAAAAACTGTATGAAATTCGTAGATTTTAAAAAATCTTACGACAGTGTACCGATATATAAATTAAGGCAAATAATAATGCAGATGTTAGCTACATTAATGCAATCAAATGCTTATATAAAGACGAATACCTTCAAAGTAGCCAAGGGTTTGAGATAAGGATTTGTCTCTCACCTCTCTTTAGATCTATTTAAACGAGGATCCCGCACAGTGATATCAGAAATGTATGGGTATGGAGTAGATATTGGTGAAACACATATATTGTTATGATCTTTCCCAGCACTTATTGTTTTCTTGTTAATTCACTATTATTATTATGATATCGAGCTTCGAAGATTGGGTAAATTTGATGCACTCTCTCTTCACGCATACCTTTAATCAGGTTTAAGCTTTCCTCTGCGGACTCAGTATCTACTTTTTTGAAAAGCTCTCATAAAATGACATCTCAAAACAAGTGGAATGGATTGAGCTTTTCTCACAACAGAACAGTTATGCAACGTGAGTTACACATAAGAGTTTGCAGACATTCCATTAAATCAGTTAGATAGTACGTTATTAAAAAGCATATAGACTCAAAAAGTGTTATTACTCAAATCTACCTACTACCCTTGGTAAAATTAGTGAATTCACAACGGAAGTGATAAACTCCAGCGCACAAACTTTCTACATGTCCTACGCATTTTTTTCTGCTGAAAAACACCCTGAGTAGATAAAACGAATTTTTGAAAATAGGAAATTTTCTATTCTCCCCATGTGCATATCTCGCTAACGGTACGAGCTAGAGAAAAATCTTTAAGACAGAAATTGTTTGTTTGAATGAGTTTTATTAAACACACAAGTAAAAAGTTCGATATATCGACATTTTTCCATATATTTTTATAGGTAACTCGTTAAGTTTGGAAATTAAAATCAAAAATATTTGATTATCAATACTTATGCCAGGTGACAGTATAATTGGAAAATAAATACCAACGACTAGCCCAATGGTTAAGATGCTTGGCTAACAAGCATCCTCAAAAAAAATTGATAATTCCGACATGTCAGTCTCAAAATTTCCTCCTCCCCAGACTACCCTGAGGAGGACAGCAGAGAGATTGCTAAAACGTTGAAGATCATCAATCCAACATTATGTGGAAACAGTTCAAATATTAACTTACGTAGTTCGTATTATTTGTTATAGAGTTCTTATAGAAATTCATATACAAAACACGACTGCAACACTTTTTCAAACAGTCAATTGAACAAATGGTACATTCAATGAAATTGAGTATAATTAACTCAGAAAGAAAACAAATTGAAATGAAACTCAGTTACCTAAAAAAATAACTTTAGAACAGAAATATCTAAGATGTTGCACATAACTCACCTCACTAAATCCAAAAGTGTATCTTGCGTCAGTACATTCCTGACCTCCTTTAAGGTAACGTTGAATTCCTTATTTTTAATATTCTTTCCCGGTTGAATAGTTATTACTAAAATAATTCCCAGAATGACAGCCAGCATTGTTGTCAAACCGTAGTAGATTATCGATCTAGCGGCGATCTTCTTTGATAAACTTAAGTCCAATGTACCGACGGCGCAAATTATGGAAGCCGTCAGTAAAGGTATGATGAGGGATTTCAGCATCCTGAGGAACAACTCTCCGGGAAATTCCACATATTTCACTTCTCGTTCCGTCCATTCGCTTTTCACTTGTTTAAGAACGATACCGACTGCGACTCCACTGAAAACGCTGACGATTGTCAGGAGGGTTACGAGGTTGGCCCGGATAAACGTTATTATTCGCATTGTCTGTAAAAAAATGAATTAAAATTAATTCAATTGAAAAAAGGTCAGCTTAGATGGTTCGTATGTGTTCGCGGAATGCCAGATAGCAGACTAACGAAAAGGGTATACGAAACAAAGGTCTGTTACCTTTGTTTCATATAGAAAAATTATAAGGGATGGGCCGTGGAGATTGATGTGATAGGAAGAGTTGGAGAGGAAAACCTATAGCTAATTTAAATAAAAAAGCCACAAGTAATTTTCAGAATTTTATTTTGTTATTACTAGCTGTTTTACAACATTAAAGAAGGATCACACGCTATAACACAGATTTCACGATGTCAAGACTGTGTCGCTCGTGAAATCATCGCTATGAATGCTCTGCTTTGCGCTAGATGTCACCTATGGTTTTACATTGTCAACATCTACTGTAAAGTGTATGTATACAGCGCTCTGAAAAACTGGCAGGCATTCCCCGTCATACACTGATGAGGACTAGGATTAATAAACAGCTGTCTGTATGTGGGAATGTCTGTCGCTACTAATGCTTTGCATAACCGGCTCTGTTGTGTGATCCAAAAGCATTATAAGCGTATATATTTACATTTTTCATTAATGTTTATATGTATATGCATATAATATCATGGTTATATTAATTAACAGCAAAACTCACATCAATACAAAGGATGGCGAGCATTGCAATTACGGAAGCGATTTCCTCCACCCCGTCTTTGGCATTAGAAATTCTTCTGGATCTGCCGCCCCTGCATATTGCTTTGGAAAGGGAGGCCAGATTAACCACATTTCGCCTCTGGCGCATAGCGAATCAATCGCCGCGTACTCATGTGTTCTTGGCAAATAAGCTGCTAGATACGGTTAATTCCGAAGGCATGCTGAGAATGCCAACTAATTTGATGTGCGCACGACACATGATCGACACATTCTTCACTACCTCCTATCCAAATAAAGAAGAATGGAGATGTAACTAAACCAAACTGACGCAAGCAGACTCCTGCTGGTTTACGGATGGATCGAAAACACTGGCGCAGGAATATTCTGCAGTAACCTGAGAGTTGAAAAACACTACAACCTCGGGCAACATCCAACAATTTTTCTGGCTGAAATCTACGCCATTGTGATGTGCGCAAGAGAGATTTTGAATAAAAACCTCAAGCACAAATCAATAAAAATTTTCAGCGATAGTCAGGCTGTATTGAAAGCATTGGAGGCCCACAAATGCCACTCTAAACTGATCGGGAGCTGCAAAACCATTTTAAACACAATAGGGGCGTCTAACAAACTAACCCTAATCTGGGTCCCGGGTTACTCCCTCATTCAAGGAAATGAGAAAGCCGACACGCTTACAAAAAGGGGTGCCGCGGGGTGTTGATATCGCTTCATCAAGTAAACAAGTAAATAAGTATTGGGGTTATGGTTTTTCTTCGTCTAGTTCATTGCGTACAAAAATGCCGAAGTAGTATTTTGATATTATGAAAGTAATGGATACATTTTTACGTAGAATTCTAATATGGAATTGAAATAAATCCAGCTTTTACGGAGATTTCTATACAAGCTATCCTATTTTAAATACAAATCATAGGTAGCTTTGACTGTATGTGTGGATAATTGTAACACATTGGATTTATTTGTAGAAATTACAGAGTTTTAAAGATATTTGTGCATTTTGAGTGTTGATAACACTGTATGGGACAGCTAAATTTATCTATCGCTAACCTTCCCTTCTCGTGAACATGTGGTAATTCATCTATTAACTTTTCCAATTGTATTTTATATTTAACTATTTAAAGCAATTTGTGCAGTTATTGGACAGTTATTGGACAACTCCAAAATAACAAAAATCTAACAAACCTTTTTTTTCCTAGTTGAATGTTTGGCACTCGTAATAAGATATAATGATTTATGTTTTGATGATCGTTCCCGGTATGGTTAAAATTAATCAATTTAATGGCACTCCCATAATTGCTATGAACGGTTTCTTTCAAAATATCAAAACAACTAGAATATGTTCACCTCAACGATTTATTGCCATCGATGTGATAAAGAACCGGCCCAAGGGTATACGTACTAAGAGAGATGGGATTTAACAATACGTTTAATATGGGGATTTAATAGAAAGCTTATTTGTTGCTTCCTAAACAACCTAAATGATAATTTATAACTTATGCAGCAGTATATAAATTAATTGTTAATTGTTTTCAAGAAAAGTTTACCGGTTTTAAGGCTCTAGTAGGCTCCGATTCATATCTGATGGCACTTGCTCAAAAGACGATTTTTCGGAATAGAGAGAGAGCAAACAGTATATAACGAGAGGATCATTTATAGCATTTAGTATGCATAGTACTCAAGTGCCATCAGATATGAATCGGACTCTAAAGAATTAACTTATATTAAAATACAATCAGCATTAGTTTCAAATAAATTCAAAGCACAGCCATCGCCTACCATGACTAATCATAAACGCGTGTGCGACAAGTGCAAATGAGACAATGGCATGCATCTTAAAGTGGCAGTAGTTCTATTGACTATGAATATTTGCAAATATATATACAATTTCTAATAATAATAATAATAATAATAATACGTACGCCGCAACAGCCTACATTGAGCGACACAATGCAGCTCTAAAAGTGCTGTATTATCACGTTAGATATACCCTCG
>JARFOC010039534.1:0-24558 GCA_031763485.1 Osmoderma eremita | reverse complement strand
ATTTGCTTGTCGAGGTAAGTTTTCCCGCTTTTCTTTTTCAGTTCATTTTTCTCGGATGGGATGAACCCCTCCTCCTCTGTGACCCGCCCAAGAAACCCGAGCGAGACTTTCTTTGATTTTTTGGACTTTTTGTCATAAACGGATTTTACCCCGTAGAGGTAGTACCGCCCATTGATAAGCTTTAATTCCATGCCGGGCTTCTTGTGCTTCAAGGCCCAGTCGGGGTGGCCAGTTTTTGTCTCAGTCTTCATTTTATCCCATTTTTTATATATTACCTATATAGGTAATGCAAAGTAACAACAAAAAAAAACGTATAAACAAATATCCATACAGTTTTTAACAGTTTTTCTATTACCTATATTTCAGGGTTTGGGGTTAAGATCCGGCCCCGGTGCTTACGCATATACTCAACTCCTTTCTATTTCTGATACGGCCAAGAAGAATGGTAAATCCAGATATCTCGCATTGGCTGAAATCGCTAAATTATAAAACTTCAACTGTAAACGGGAAATGGGTGCTGAGTAGTTACATGTGTCCGCTTTTTTTAGGACGTGACAATGTTCGATGTTGAAAACAGGCACAAAACACAGTTTCTCCTTTAGTAAAACAGTTAAACACACTATTATTTAGGCAAAAAACGGCTTAGGAACCTCCCGAAAATCGTCCGCACCTCTGCAAAAGGCTGTCCCAACCTTGGGAAAGCTCCCCGCACCCCTGCAAGGATATTTTCCTGAACTTGCGGAAAATCGCCGCACTCCTGCAAGCATGTTTTCGGAACCTTCCGGAAAGGCTTCCGCACTGCTGCAAGCCATTTTTAGTGCTTCAGTAATGCTTTATATCTATCAGTAACGATAGTTTTACTTGACACAAAGGGTTAAAAAATAGCCTGATATCAAATACATTTCTTATTTTTGCATTATAATTATGGATGCAAACATCAGAATATTTGATTTCAAGGCCTTGCCTATCGAGATAGATATTAAGGATTTGAAGCTTGTCAGGGAGTTGCCCGAACTGTTTGGACAGCCTCATAAGACAACATTCTATATAATAATTTGGGTGACGTCAGGAGAGGCGAATTTCCGTATCGACTTCCGGAGTATTACCATAAAAACGAATGAAATTCTGATTATATCTCCCGGTCAGGTTTGCGAGTTCGATACTACACCGGGCTACTCCGGCAAAATGATACTGTTCACAAGTTCTTTTTTTTCCATAACCGAACTCGATGCCAACTTTCTGCATGCTTCCGAAATTCTTAATCAGGTATATCTCAATAAAACAGAACTTGTTTGCCTGCGATTTGCAGGCAACATAATATCGTTGTTGGATGAAGAACTGAAAAAGCCTGCCGATGATTTCCAGGCAGGAATAGCTCAAAGTTATCTGCGGGTTCTTCTACTCGAAGCCGAAAGGCAACATTCCGCTTCTTATCCCCCAATGATAAATAACATCGGACGTAAATTCTATAATGCGGTCGAAAAGTATTTTAGAAAGAACCGTAATACGGGATATTACGTTAATCTGTTATCGGTAAATGAAAAAACTCTATCTAAAGAAGTTAGAATCCTTACCGGCAAAACACCAAAAAACTATATCGATTCACGCATAATTCTTGAGGCGAAACGCCTGTTGGCATACAGCAGTTTGTCGGCAAAGGAAATAGGTTATGAGCTTGGTTTCGATGAGCCTACAAACTTCAATAAGTATTTTCGCAAACACACCGGCGAAACTCCTGTACAGTTCAGAGATTACACGAAAAAATAATCTATCGGGCTGAGATTTACCATTATCAAGCGGTGATGTATTATAAATATCGCATGGCGAGGCTGTATTTTTGTATCGTATAATGATATAAATCAATAAAAAGTACCGCAATGAAAAAAATCGTATTGATAGGAGCGAGTGGATTCATCGGGTCTGCTATACTGAATGAAGCATTAAACAGGGGCATTAAAGTTACCGCGTTGGTACGTAATCCCGATAATATCAAAATCTCAGACCCCAACCTGCGAGTTATCGGAGCAGACGTTTCGTCGTCAGCTACGGTTGCCGGAATTGTCAAGGGTACAGGCGCCGTTATAAGCGCTTATAATCCCGGATGGGGCAACCCCGACATCTACGGCGAAACATTAAGAACGTATTCATCCATTCTCGGAGGAGTAAAAAAAGCCGAAGTAAAACGCCTGTTAATTGTCGGCGGTGCCGGAACATTATTTGTCGCTCCCGGATTGCGCGTTGTCGATTCCGGCGTTATTCCGGAAGAAATAATGGACGGAGTAAAATCACTCGGCAGATTCTATCTGGATATCCTGATGAATGAAAATAAAATCGACTGGGTATTCTTCTCTCCGGCAGGACTCATTCAGTCGGGCGAACGCACCGGCAATTACCGATTAGGAAAAGATAACCTGATAGTGAACGATAAAGGCGAAAGCAAGATTTCCGTTCAGGATTATGCCAAGGCAATGATAGATGAACTGGTAACCCCGGTGCATCATCGCGAACGCTTTACAATAGGCTACTGAAACGCAGATATCGGATATTATATACAAACTCTCTACCTGAACATGGAGCCGGCCGGCATGTTTTGGGGCATCCGTTTAGCGCACATAATTACCGAGGCCAGAACAATTAACATAGCCGTTGCATACAACATACCCGGACTGTAAAAATAAATGGCGGCCGCACCCAGCGGAACAAGCATATTATTAGCCGACTGCAGGCTTTGGTTCACGCCCTGCAATTGTCCCTGCTTGTCTTCACCGACCGATTTCGATAATCTTCCGGTGTAAGTCGGGTCGAACAAACCCTCGCCCGAAATGATAAAAACGATAGCAAGCGAAATAACAACTACAGAATGTATATAAATGCTTGCCAGAATTAATCCTAACCCAATTACAACACTCATCAACCCGGCTATTCCGATACTTCTTTCGTTAAAATGCTTCAACAACCAAGGCAATAACAATGCGCGCGACACAATTTCGCAAACACCCACAAGCGTCAGCAGACTACCGATAAATGCAGGTCCCCACTTATAAATATCTTTCAGGAAAACGGTGAAATTAAACTGGAAAATACCCAAGCCCGCATAGAAAAGTACTCCCATTATGAGCAGCAGCTTAATTTCTTTCAGGCCGAATATATCTCTGAAATGTGAAAAGGTATTGAGGCTGTTAAGCGTTAAAGATTTAGTTCTTTTTTCGGGACTCAGGGATTCGGGCAACAGAAAATATACCGCCAAACCCGAAAGGAATATAAATCCGGCGGTAATAAAGAAAGGCAATGCCATGGAAATGCTTCCCAATAATCCGCCCAATGCCGGACCTCCTATTTTTCCTATCCCCATCACAGCGCCGATATAGCCGAACCATTTAGTCCGCTCCCCGGGTTCGGTACTGTCGGATATACAGGCAAACAGGATACTGATATTTCCGGCGGTAAGCCCGTCGATAATGCGCCCGAGAAAAAGTATCCAGAGCGCTCCGCCTATCCCGAATAAAACATAGCCGGCGACAGAGCCCAGCAGGCTGATGATAAGAATATTTTTCCGTCCGTACCTGTCGCTTAACGCTCCGAAAACAGGAGCCGCCAAAAACGTACAGGCAGCAAATACCGACATAAGCGCACTCATGCCTACAACAACCTGTTGGGGTGGCAGATACTTTCCCACCATAAAAGGCAGAAGGGGCAACACTACGGAGAATCCGATAGAATTCAGCAGCACAATCCCTACAATAATCCATAATCTGATATTTTTCGTCTTCATTTTCAAGTTCAACTATTATTTATTTGATACGTGTTTCTCTCTATAGAAATGAGGATGCAAAACTATCGGATGTTTTAGAGATAAAATAGCTATATTTGCCATAATAATAGTCGTATATTGTCTTTATGGAAAAAACCCTACAACAAACAACACCGTGTATCCTGAAAAGGCTTGCACATTTATTGGAGACGGAAATAAAAAACAGGCGGTTGGAGATCCCTGAGAGATTCGGCAGGGGGTATTGTACCGGATTCGTGTTTAATGAACATATTCAGATGCTAATAAGTAATTACGAACTGAATGAAGACTTGCTTGTTGAAAATCCGGAAGTAAACGCGTCTAAAAGAATAATATTTTTCAAGTTTCAAAACATATTCCCAAAAACAGAGATCACATCAACCGTAAATCATTTAATGGAAGCGCCCTCGGTCTTAATTGCAACCAGCCGTGTAAATACCGACGACGTTATTTCGGTTCATACCAATACCGCGACTATTAATATAGAAGTAGATGCCGGTTATCTGAACAGTATGTTCGACATGTCGGAAAAATCGCCCGTTTTGCAAAGCCTGTTACAGAATACGCAGCCCTTGCTGTTTGAGCAGATGATTTATCCTTCTTTACAGAAAATTGTAGACGAGATCGTAACCAGACCGGTTGATGAAACTTTCGAACTGTTTTTTCTAAGGATAAAAGCCGAAGAACTTATTTGCAGATTATTAATAGAGTTGGAGAAGCGTGACGAAAAACATCTTTATGCTTTAAACAGCCGCGATATTCAAACCATTTACAAAATAAAAGAGCAAATACTCGAACATCCCGATATACCTCCGGTAATTAAAGAGCTTGCGGTCTATGCCAATATGAGTTCAACCAAACTGCAACGCCTGTTTAAACAGATTTTCGGCAGCACTATTTTCAATTATTATCAGGAATTCAGAATGAAAGAAGCCGCCCGTCTGTTGAAAGAAGAAAAACTGTCTGTTTCGGAGGCAGGCTACCAATTAGGATTCACCAACCTGAGCCATTTTTCAAGAGTATTTCAGGAGTACACCGGAATGAAACCCAAACAATATACCAAGTCCTGACGCTATAGACAAATACTAAATTAATGGAAATGGAAAATTCAAAACCCGCAGTCTTGTTTGATGCAGGAAAGTGTAAGGCATGTTGGAAATGCCTTGATGTTTGTCCTCTACAAGTAATTGGTAAAATAAATATCATCATTCATAAACACGCCGTAATGAGAAAGAAAGAACGATGTATCGGATGCATGAAATGTGTAAAGATTTGTCCCCACGGTGCATTCGGTTCCTCAAAATAGAAAATCACGGAAGAAGCAAACAAACAATCGTTGCCTTCCGTATAGTGGTTGTAATAAAAGCCTTAGGGTTTATCCCGGCAGAAAGTTTCTTCTAATATCTGTTTGTCATGGTAAAGATATTCAAGTTTTAAGCAATCACACATACCTGTACAAATGAAAATTTACTCAAAAAGCCTTTTTGGTTAAGCCTTTTTGCTTACATTTGTACCTCCAATAATGAATGAGTACACAATGAGTTTTATTGATATTGATGATTACCGGCTTTATTACAAGTATCTGAAGTACGATTATTGTCAGGATGAGCCGGTTCTTATATTTCTGCACGACTCATGGGGTTGTACCGGGATGTGGGAATCGTTTCCGGAAAAAACAGCAGCCCTGTTCCACCTCAATACGTTGATATACGATCGCAGGGGTTACGGCAAATCATCGCATTTCGCACCGGATCAGCGGACAAAATACTACCTTCACAACGAAGCCGACGAGCTGATACGTGTGATGGACGCGCTCGGGATAGCCACAGCCCTGTTGTACGGACACAGCGACGGCGGCACCATCGCGCTTATTGCCGCGGCCACTTTCCCCGAACGTTTTAAGGCGGTAATGGTAGAAGGAGCGCATAGTTTTGTAGAAGAAAAAGGAAAAGCGGCTGTGCGCGAAAGCATGGAAAAAGCAAAACATAGTTCACTGCTCAAATCGCTCAGTAAATTTCACGGCGACAAAACAGAAGAGTTGTTTCGCAGGTGGCACGAGGCGTGGTTGGCCGATTTCTTTGCCGACTGGACTATTATCCCGATGCTGAAACAAATCTGTTGCCCTGTACTCGCGTTCAGGGGAGAAAATGACCCTTACGATACCATAGAACAACTTAATGTACTTGAAAGAGAATTAACCTGCGCGGCAACCGTAAAGGTAATTCCCGACTCTGCGCACACCCCTCGGAAAGAAAACGCGGAGGAGACAGATAAACTTATCAGAGAATTTGCCCGTTCTGTATAATAACTGCTAATTAATAGGATAAATGCCTGTCTATAAAGTCAGGAGTATATACACTCTCTATTTATAAACCCTATAATAACCAAACTAACTAACTATGGGAATATTTTCAGCGCTTATCGGCAATGCCGGAGCCATTGATGGCGAGAATCTAAACAAGAAATTCGGCAAATTATTGACCTCGGACGAAGAGATAGAACTTGGGTTCAAACTCATTCGCGATACGTTTATTTTTACCAATAAACGTGTGATAATAATAGACGTTCAGGGTATTACCGGAAACAAACAAGAGTATTTTTCTGTTCCGTACAAATGTATTTCGCGCTTTAGCATCGAATCTGCCGGCACATTTGATTTGGATGCCGAATTGAAAATATGGATCTCGAGCGAACAAACGCCGAGCATTCGTAAAAACTTCAATCGTTCGGTCGACGTGTACGAAGTACAAAAGGTGCTGGCGCATTATGTGCTGAATTGAATTTCGTACATCAGGATATCTTCAATACAGAATTTGATCATTCTCAATAAGCCTAATTAATTATGTCGATAATAACTTTGAACAATATGCGGTTCCATGCCCGTCATGGATGTTTGGACTTTGAAAAAAAACATGGAAATACATTTCTTGTGACGATAACCATGGAGATAGATACTTCGCTTGCCGAAAAAACCGATACCATCTACGATACGCTGGACTATCAGGAAGTGTACAACGCGGTACAACGCGAAATGAAAAAACCCTCCAACCTGATTGAACACGTGGCGAGACGGATTTCAGACACATTGAAAAGAAATTTCCCGCGGATCATTTCGCTCAAGGTTTCTCTTTCAAAACTCACTCCTCCGCTGGGAGGCGAAGTGGAAAGTGTAACCATCTCGGTTTAGAGTATATGACAAGGTAACGAACTAAGCGCTGCTGCCCGCCTTCTTTGACGAAACCAATGAATATTATAAAATATCTTTCTGCTTATGCAATAAATAGTCCTACTCTTACGTATTTTCAAACAAAAAGAATATATGCCAGACACAATTACCAGGAAACACCCTAAAGGGCTCTATTTTATCTATACCGTAGCTATCGCCGAGCGGTTCGGTTATTACGGAATGCGCGCGCTGTTCGTGCTATACATGATTAAGGCGTTGATGATGGACAAAGAACTGTCATCTGTAATTTACGGCAACTATACGGGGCTTGTTTATCTTACACCGCTTATAGGCGGTTATGTGGCCGACAAGTATCTGGGTATGCGCCGTTCTTTGTTTTGGGGCGCCATACTGATGGTAATAGGGCAGTTATTCATGTTTCTGAGCGCACTCAATTATGAGTATACAGGGCTTGCCAAATGGCTGATGTATGCCGGATTAGGCGGATTGATATTCGGAAACGGATTTTTCAAACCCAATGTCTCTACACTTGTAGGGCAACTTTATGAACAAGGCGACCGGCGACTCGATTCGGCATACACCATATTCTACATGGGAGTCAATTTAGGCGCTTTCGTCTCTCCTTTGATTTGTGGATATTTGGGTGATACGGGCAATCCCGCCGATTTCAAATGGGGATTTCTGGCCGCGGCAATCGTTTCGGTACTATGCCTCATTATTTATATAACTCAAAAAGAAAAATACCTTATCGGCCCCGACGGCAAGGCGCTTGGCGTAATACCGTCGAGCAAAGCCAACCGGAAAGATAGTACACCGGTGCCTGAAACCAAAATTACTTTCAAAGAGATAGGATTGTGGATTACCGGAGCGGTTGTCTTATTCTGTGTTTTGCTGTTTACTTCCGGCAATGATATTATAGGTTCATTTATCTACGCGGCATGTATAGTAGTGCCTGCATATGTTATTTCGGACAAGTCGTTGACAAAAATTGAGCGGAAGCGTATTGTGGTTATATATATCATCGCGTTTTTCGTTATTTTCTTTTGGGCGGCTTTCGAGCAGGCGGGCATTTCACTCACATACTTTGCCGAGGAGCAGACCAACCGTAGTGTTTTCGGACTGACCATGCCCGCGAGCTGGTTTCAGTCGTTCAACGCGATATTTGTAGTTATACTCGCTCCTGTATTTGCTAAACTATGGATGATGCTCGGCTCAAAGAATCACGAACCCGCTTCGCCGGTGAAACAAGCTATCGGACTTTTTCTGCTATCGATAGGGTACTTGTTTATAGCTTTGGGTGTAAAAGGAGTGGAACCCGGTGTTAAAGTGAGCATTCTCTGGCTTACCGGATTGTACTTTATTCATACGATGGGTGAATTATGCTTGTCGCCGATAGGACTTTCGATGGTAAATAAACTGGCGCCGGTACGTTTTGCTTCGCTGTTGATGGGTGTTTGGTATTTGTCTATGGCTACAGCCAATAAATTTGCAGGAGCGCTAAGTACGCTTTATCCTGAATCCGGAAAGTCAAAAATGTTGTTGGGTGTACAGATAACAACCCTGTATGAGTTCTTTATGGTTTTTGTAGTGATTTCGGCCGCGGCGAGCCTTATCCTGTTCGGATTATCCAAATGGCTTCAGAAACTCATGCACGGAGTAAGGTAGATGGGCGGCGGTGAAGGTTGCCGGCGGCTTGTATCTGATGCGTTCTAAACTTTTTCAGCACTTCACTGCTTAGTGTCTGCCAATAAAGTCAAAAGTCCGTCTATAATGTTCGATATCTGCGTTACGCTCGATATCGAACATTATAGACGGACTCTGTTATCAGACTGAGGCGCAAGTTCTATCACTTCTAAATTCCGGATATCTGCTCCGTCAATTTCCAGACGAACGAGTGTTTGCACCTGATGAAATCCATACTTACCTGCCGACCCTGGATTAATATGCAACAAATCAAGTGTCTTGTCATATTTCACTTTCAGGATATGAGAGTGGCCGCATACAAAAAGTTTAGGCGGACGGCTGAAGATTTCGGGTTTCACATTGGTGTCGTACTTGCCGGGATAACCGCCTATATGTGTAATCCACACATCTACCAGTTCACATAAGAAACGATTGTGTTTCGGAAATATCATCCGTATTTCCTGCCCGTCGATATTGCCGTACACACCACGCACGAGTTTGAATTTTCTCAGATCATCCACTACCTGCATGGAACCCCAGTCGCCCGCGTGCCAAATTTCATCTACCTGCTCAAAGTGATCGAATACACGATGGTCCAATAATCCGTGCGTATCGGTTATTATGCCTATTTTTTTCATATATGATTACCTTTGGACCTGCTTTTCAATCTTATATAAGACAAGTTTATAGCAGGGGCGCAATGCAGATAGAGACATTGATAGACATACTCTGATTGCGGGTTGTTATTACTCCACAACTTCAAAAATACTGTTTAAGTAAAATACTTGTTCTTTCTCGCCTTCGGCCGTTTTGAACGTATGTTTGATGCCGTATTTTTTATTTTTATAGAAATCTGCCATGTCGTCCATAATGATTTTGAACTTTTTGGCGGCTTGCTGGTGCCCGGCCAACACAAACTGGTTATTTGTTTTCTTTAGCTCGGCCTTATTATACTCCAACGAGTCTTTTGCCATAATATACTCCGGCACTTTGATCAGATTGATGGTATCCAATTTGCCGAACGACACAGGTTCGTAAACTTGCGTGGTTTTCTTCAGGTGTTTTTTAACTCTTTTCTCCGCCGTCTCTTGCGGTGTGTTGGCACAACTTACAAATAGCATTGCGATAAAAAGAAGAAAGATATTAGTTTTCATAAGTAAATAATTTATTTGTTAATGGGTTATATAACTACATATTATAATATCGGGATAACTCGCTTGTTGTTCGCACGGGCGGTTGTATAATCATACTTGTATCGTGCCATCATCGGGGTTTAATCACAAATAAGATTACAAATATAAAATAAATTTTGCTACAAATAGAAAAGAGAGCGCCTTAATTTTTCATCAGGCGCTCTCTTTATAAAGATTTTTAGTAAAAGCGTTTGCTTGTCTTACTCTTCGGTTTCTTTTGTATCGGCTTCTATTTCGGTGGTATCTTCTTCTACTTTAGAAGCTTTAGCCGCTTTCGCTTTCTTTGCTTCTTTAGCAACTAATTTTTCGGCGGCTTCGTTTACCATCTGGTCTTTAAGGTCGGCCAACTGTTGGATATCTCCCAATGTTGTTTTTTCAATAGCGGGAGTTACGGATACCTCTTCTTTTTTAGCTTTTTTGATTACACTCTTTTCGTCGCCGCTTTCGGCTGCTTTCTCAGCGCGTTTTATGTCTTCAAAGATCCGGCTGTGTGAAACAATTATACGTTTCGCATCCTTGTTGAATTCGATAACCTTAAATTGTAATTTATCATCAACCTGCGCTTGGGAGCCGTCTTCTTTCACCATGTGTTTTGGTGTTACGAATCCTTCTACTCCGTAAGGAAGGGCTATAACCGCACCTTTGTCCATCATGTCGATAACTATTCCTTCGTGAATGGTATCAACGGCAAATAAACCTTCAAACGCGTCCCAGGGATTTTCTTCCAGTTGTTTATGTCCCAGGCTTAAACGACGGTTTTCTTTGTCTATTTCCAACACTTGTACTTCGATATCGGCTCCTATTTGAGTAAATTCCGAAGGGTGTTTGATTTTCTTAGTCCAGCTTAAATCCGAAATGTGGATCAATCCGTCAACACCTTCTTCTATCTCTACAAATACTCCAAAGTTGGTAAAGTTACGAACTTTCGCCGTATGCTTGCTTCCTGTTGGGTAACGGGTTTCAATATCGTTCCATGGGTCTGTTTTCAGTTGTTTTATACCCAACGACATTTTCCGGTCTTCGCGGTCGAGTGTTAATATGATTGATTCTACTTCGTCGCCTACTTTCAGGAAGTCCTGTGCCGAACGGAGGTGTTGTGACCAGCTCATTTCCGAAACGTGGATCAAACCTTCAACGCCCGGAGCGATTTCTACAAACGCGCCGTAATCTGCCATCACTACCACTTTTCCTTTTACCTGGTCGCCTATTTTCAACTCAGCGTCAAGTGCGTCCCATGGGTGCGGGGAGAGTTGTTTCAGACCTAGAGCGATACGTTTTTTCTCATCGTCGAAGTCAAGAATAACCACATTGAGTTTCTGATCTAAGGCTACTACTTCTTCGGGATGATTTACGCGTCCCCATGATAGGTCGGTGATGTGAATTAATCCGTCAACGCCTCCAAGGTCGATAAATACGCCGTAGGATGTGATGTTTTTAACCACTCCTTCGAGTACCTGTCCTTTTTGCAGTTTACTGATAATTTCTTTCTTCTGTTGTTCTATTTCGGCTTCGATAAGCGCTTTGTGTGAAACAACAACGTTTTTGAATTCCTGGTTGATTTTGATAACCTTGAATTCCATTGTTTTATTAACGAAAACGTCATAATCGCGGATAGGTTTTACGTCGATCTGCGAACCGGGCAAAAATGCTTCGATACCGAATACGTCTACTATCATACCGCCTTTGGTACGGCATTTAACAAAGCCTTTTACAATCTCCTGTGTTTCGAGGGCTACATTTACACGTTCCCAGCTGCGAGACGCGCGGGCTTGTTTGTGCGAAAGTAATAGCTGTCCTTTTTTGTCTTCCTGGCTTTCGATATAGACTTCTACTTTGTCGCCTGTTTTCAAATCGGGATTATAGCGAAATTCGCTGGTAGGAACAATACCGTCTGACTTGAACCCTACGTTTACCACTACTTCGCGTTTATTGATGGAAATAACTGTACCTTCAACTACTTCGTGATCTTTGATCGCGTTGAGTGTTTCGTCATACACTTTCTCCAGTTCTTCATGCGATTTTTCTGAAAGGACGTTGCCTTTTTCGTAGGCATTCCAATCAAAATCAGAGTCGGGACCGATAGGTTTGACTGTTTCTTTTTTAATTTCTTTTTTGGCAGAAGGTGCTTCTTCGATAATTTCTTCCGCTACTTCGGTGGCAGGTTCTTCAGTTGCTGGTTCTTCAGTTGCAGGTTCTTCAACTGTTGGTTCTTCGGTTGTTGTTTCTTCAACTGCAGGTTCTTCGGTGGCAGGTTCTTCAACTGTTGGTTCTTCGGTTGTTGTTTCTTCAACTGCAGGTTCTTCGGTGGCAGGTTCTTCGGCTGTAATCTCTTCAGTTGCTGTTTCTTCGGTTGCTTCTGTCTGAAGTGTTTCTTCTTGTGCGGGAATTTCCTGTTTTGCTTCGGGTAAAGTCTCTGAAGCCGGTTTTTGGTTTTCTTCTACAGATTCGGGAGTTGTTAATGCTACTTCTTCTGTTGGTTTTTGGTTTTCTTCCATATTAAATTCGTTCTTAAATTTAGCTGGTTAGACATTATGTTGATTTATATTTAGCCTGCAAAGTTACAATAATTTCTTGTCAGACCAAATAAATATTGTTGGAAAATACGGAACGGAAAAAATTCAACAGGCAAATATCCCTCATTCTCTCTGATAGAGACTATAAGCGGTGTTTTGGCGGGACATGAGAACGTTGCTTACAGCTTGAAAAATAGATGCGCATCTATTTTTTTTTCTGCGCACTGATTTGGTATTCCCTGCGCAGCTATTTTATGCCCAATATCCGGGAAAGGCAGAACATGTGCGATTGAAGTATGAAAAAGCAGATAGTCAATACGATTTGATAATTAAATATTAATGAAAAGATTAAGCCGTTTTGGATGCAAGCCGGCAATACGAAGCAGTATCGGCGTATCTCGAGCCGCCGGCAAGGCGAAGCAGATGATATATCTATAGATAACTTTTTTTAACACTTTATCGACTCTACTTTATTAACATTACCGTATTATTTATAAAACAGTGGAAAAGGCTCTTTTACGGCGTGAAAGCACGATGAATTCAGGGGTTATGAAAGTTTATATAAAAAAATAACGGGATTTGTTTTTTTAATTAAAACATTTTGATACTTTTGCGGCATCAAGTTGTAATGACATCATGATAGTACGTTGGGTAGGGCGATACAGGATATTTAGACTGTGTTAAATTATTCATTTTTTAGCTTTTTTTAGCTATATTTTTTTGTGATTGTATCGGCACGACATGAGATCTCTCTATTGCGAATGTGCGTAAGCCCTATGCAGACGTGCGAATAGGCGTTTTTAGTATAGCTTTTTTCATTATAATGCAGAAAGCCGGACATATTTTATCAGAGAAATTTTTAACAAAAATAAACACAGTGTGTAGGGGTGGTATCCGGATTATATCGATTGTAAATCTTTATTGCTTTTTCGGGATACAAAAAGATTATTATAAAACAGAGACGAACGCATTATGATTATATTGGCAAAAAAACAGGATTATATCCTGAAAGGAACTATAAATTAATCTCCCGTATGATATTTACCGGAGTACTTCGGTAAATAATATATTGTACATAAATATTAAGGAGCCTTATCTTGTTTGAGGAATTACCTTCCAGGCTTCACTAATAAGTTACTAGCGGTAGGATAAGATTGAATAGATCTTGTTGTGTTGGATATCGGAAAACAGGTTTTTACCGGATATCCTTTAATTTGTTTTGTGTCTCTAAATTCACTTACAGTAAAAGCCGTTAATTACCATCAGCATTATTGAAGGGAACCTCTGAAAACTGTTTTTTCGCATTACGCCTCTGTGCTATCCGTCAATCTGCGGAAGACAGAAGCGTATGTAGTTTAAGCTTAGATATCAGGGTTTTTAGTATTCCCTTAAATTAATAATAACCAAAGTTGTGTTTAATTTTACACTAATAATTAATATATGAAGAAAAGCAGTAAATCATTCATCGGTACGATACGTTATAGTCGTACCATTATCAAAGCGGCTGTTTCCCTTTTTATTTCTTGTTCTGTTATCTTTCCTGTAAAGCTTTATGGGACAGAACTCTCGAAGAACGGGGTTATGGAAAACAGACAAAATGTATCCGGTCAGGTAAACCCTCAGCATATGGAGGTTTCAGGGACGGTTATTGATGAATCCGGTGAACCGTTGGTTGGAGTTACCATAATGCTGAAAGCAGCGGTTAAGTCAGACCGGTTAGTATCTAATTTCACGGATGCTAACGGTAAGTATATTTTTACAGGGCTCAAAGCAGGCGACAGGCTTGCTTTCTCTCTTATCGGTATGGAACCTTTCGAGGTAGTTATAAAGCAAGGTCTTACACTTTATGATGTAACCATGCATTATTCGGAGAGCCAGCTTAAGGAAGTTGTTGTTGAAACAGGTATTTTCCAGCGTGATAAAGCCAGTTTTACAGGTGCTACCACCTCGTATTCGGGTTCGGATTTAAAGATGATGGGTAATCAGAATGTTTTTGAAAGCCTGAAAGTAATGGACCCTTCTTTTGTGATCATTGACAATATCTCAATGGGTTCCAATCCTAACGCGCTCTCGACAATAGAGCTTCGCGGTCAGGGCAGTACTACCATCAACGCCATTGCCGACGAATTCAGCGAAGACCCAAACCAACCTTTATTTGTTATCAATGGAGTGGAAGCGTCTTTTTCGCGAGTTAAAGACTTAGACATAAACAGGGTGGAATCTATTACTATATTAAAGGACGCGGGTTCTACAGCTATTTACGGATCGAAAGGGGCGAACGGTGTAGTTGTTATAGAAACCATCAAGCCCAAGACAGGTGAGATTAGATTATACTATAACGGCGATTATGGTTTGCAAATGCCCGACTTGAGTGGGTACAACCTGATGAATTCGGCCGAGAAGCTTGAATTCGAACGTTTGGCGGGAAAATATTCATACGGCACGGCAAGCGATCAGAACTCCGATTACCAGAAAGCATTGACCGAATTATATAATAGCCGTCTTGCAGATGTAAGACGCGGAGTTGATACCTACTGGTTGAGCGAACCTGTACAGGCAGCCTTTACTCAGAGCCACTCCCTGCGTGTTTCAGGAGGCGATCAGACTTTAGCGTTCGATATGGGAGGCAAGTATAAGATACAGAATGGAGTTATGAAACAATCGGGACGCGACACCTGGAGCGGAGACATCGGTATTACCTACCGTACCGGAAAAATCATAGTATCCAATACGCTGGATATATCCGGCTATACAGCAGCAGAAAGTCCCTATGGAGATTTCAGCGACTGGGCGAGAACAAGTCCTTATTTCAGGAAAACAAATGAGGAAGGAATAATAAACAGGTTCCTTCAGCTCAGAGATGAAGGCCCTTTCAAAAGCAACCTGTCTCCGGTAATTACTAATATTGCCAATCCTTTATATAATGCCATGCTGAACTCGACAGACCAGACCGGCGACTTATCTCTTGTCAACAGTTTCAGTATTCAGTACCGCCCTAACGACCTCATGCGTTTCAGAGCCGGAGCCGATTTGTCGGCCGGGCGTCAGAACATTACTCGTTTTACACCTCCCGAACACACGAAATATTATGATAAATCAATATATTATCAGGGAGAGTATTACCATAGGGATAGTAGAAGAGACTCATACAGGGGATATGTAGATATGTCGTATGCCAAGATATTAAAAGCCCATTCGGTTAACTTTTTTGCCAGAGGGGAGCTCAAACAGGTAAAAAACGACTATGTAAGCGTGGAGGCCGCGGGATTCCCTTATGGAAGCCAAGGGTCACCTAACCTGGCGCATAACTATAAAGAAGAGTCCAAGCCGGGATATTCCTTTTCCGACCGCCGTTCGGCAGGATTGGTAACAACCCTCAATTACAACTATGACAAACGGTTCTTGTTTGATGTTTCATATCGTTTAGACGGAGCTACCACTTTTGGTGCGGATGAGTTATACCAATCGTTCTGGTCTACAGGTATAGGCTGGAATATAGACAGAGAGCGATTCATGGAAGATTATAAATGGATAGATCAGTTAAAACTGAGAGCAACCACCGGGATAAGCGGAAATCAGAATATGGGAGAAACAGTATCCGAAACGGTATACCAATATTATGTGGCAAGCAATATATTCGGACAAGGAATTTATATCAGTGATTTTGCCAATACCAACCTTCCGTGGCAGGTAGCCCGCGATTATGGCGTAGGGATAGACTTCCGCGCGTGGAGAGGAAGACTTTCGATGACGCTGGATCTGTATAATTCCAAGACAGACCCCAACATTGTTTTTGTACCTCAGGTTCCTTCTGCGGGTATCAGCCTGTATCCTATGGCTATGGGTAATCTTACAAAAAAGGGAGCGGAGTTTGTATTGTCATTCTATCCGGTTTATAACCTGAAAGAACGTATCATGTGGGGTGTACGTATTACCGGATTAAACTCCAAGAGTACCTACGGCGGACTTGGCAACGGACTTAACGTTTTCAATGAGCAGCAGCGTAAAGACAACACGTTAATACAATATTTCGACGGTTACAGCCCTTCTGATATCTGGGCGGTTCGCTCCTACGGGATAGACCCTGCCGACGGTGTAGAAGTGTTTATTAAAAAAGACGGCCAACTGACCAAAGAGTACAGCGCCGACGAAATGGTGGTAGTAGGTAACACGCGCCCCGACCTTCTGGGAGTAGCAAGTACCAACTTCAGATATAAGAGTTTCTATGTTAACGTGGCATTCCGTTACAGTTTTGGCGGCGATATCTACAACTCGGCATTGTATAACAAAGTGGAGAACATAACTAAAGAGGCTTTGCAGTATAATCAGGACAAACGTGCTTTATACGACAGATGGAAAAACGAAGGCGACGTGGCGAAATATAAATCCATAGCTATTGCAAGTACAGTTTCGCCCAAAACTTCAAGGTTTGTACAGAAAAACGATTATATAGCGGCCGAATCCATTAGTATGACGTATGAATTGAATGACAATGAATGGGTAAAAAGAAACCTGGGTGCAAGAAGTATGCGCCTTACAGGATACCTGAATGATATTTTCCGCCTGGAAACATCAAAGACGGAGAGAGGGATTAATTATCCGTTTGCAAGGTCGGTATCACTGGGGTTAAATCTTTCTTTCTGAAAACAATGATTCAACACAATATTTGTAATGAAACTAACATTATTTACAAACGCTAAAGCGAATGTACCGGTAGTAACCGGAGAGGAATACTTGAGAGTTCTATACAACCTTAGTGTGAAAAATAAAAAATAAACGTATGAAAAAGAAATATCAAAATAAAATAAACACGGTATTATTAGCCGTCATGTCTGTCTTTGTTTTGTCGGGCTGTTCTGACTGGCTGCAAGTAGATCCGGCAGATAAAATAACCGAAGGAAGAGTTTTCAAATCGGAGGGAAATATCCAGCAAGCTCTTAATGGTATATACATAAAAATGGGACAGAACTCATTATACGGAAGAAACCTGTCGACGGGTACTATAGAGCTTCTGGGCCAACGCTACGCGCTCGAAGGAACCGCCGATTCCAATCCGTATAAATATTATATGACAAACCACGACTATACGGTAAATGAAGTTAAAAGCAACATTCTGTCTATATGGTCAAACGCATACAACACTATTCTTAATATAAACAATTTTATTGAAAACATGGATAATACCGAGGGGGTAATATCTTCCGACAATAAAAGTGTTTTGCTTGGCGAGGCTTATGGGCTGCGCGCTTATATGCACCTGGACCTGTTACGCATGTTCGGGCCGGTTTACCTTACCGATTCCACAGGACTTGCAATTCCGTATCGCGACAAACCCAGAATAGAGTATGGCGAACGCATTTCGGCAACAGAGGTTATGGATAAGATCATTGCAGACTTAGACAAGTCGCTCGATTTGCTGAAACATGACCCGATAATAAAAGAAGGTGTGATGGCTATGCCCTACGACAGTTTGTCCGAGTCGCAAAATAAAATCAATTCGTTTTACCGTTACCGCAATCGCAGGATGAATTATTATGCGGCAGGAACTCTTAAAGTAAGAGCGCTCATGTACCGTAACAATAAAGATGCTGCAGCTAAATTGGCCAAAGCGCTTTTAGAGCCTTCCGAAGTTCCCGAAAAATTCTTATGGGCCAGTAGTGCCGATGTAAACAGGAACGATTATCAAGACCGGATATTTTCCAAAGAAGTCATATTCGGAGTTCAGGCGCCGGATATGTACAGTAACTGGACAAATTACTTTGCTTCAAGTATAACAACCCTGCTGGATTTATACGCCGCCAGAAAAGATAATATGGAACTACTATTCGAGGTACCTGTAGGGCAGTTCTCTTATATCACAGACTGGAGAGCTCACAACTGGATGGGATATTCTCTCAATGCCGATTATGTGACTACATATAAGTTGTCGCGATCGGTAAAGGAAACCGATTTCTGGTATTTCCAACCGTTGATTCGCAAATCCGAATTGTATTACACACTGGCCGAATGCGAAAACAATGTGAACTATCTGGATGATGTAAGATTACACAGAAACATAAAAAAGGTAGAAGAATTGAGGCCGTCTTATGTCTTAGCCGACGAAATCCAAAATGAGATACTGCGGGAAATGCATAACGAAGGACAAGCCTTTTATTACTATAAAAGATTGTATAAGACAAGCATACCAACAGCAGGTTCGGCATCGTCTAAAGTATCTATGACAAAAAGTAAATACGAGGTTCCGATTCCACAACGCGAATTGGATAAATAACAGTCAGGAATGTTAACCTATAAACGTATGAAACGAGCATGATTTTACAACCACCCGTGCTAATGTCCCTATACCCCGATATAGTGATCGGGATATAGGGGGATATCGGGGGAAACATGCGAATAACATACACCATAAAAAAATATTAACGTATGAATACAAAAAAAATAGTAACAGGCTTAATGCTTGTGTTCTCGGTCGTCTTATTGCTTAATTCCTGCAAGGAAGACGAAATAGATGTATATAACGGAGAGACCAACGTCTATTTTTCATTAAAGAGATGGTTACCGGGATATAATGGAGCTAATTACTTCGTAAACGATTTTCTTTTAGAAAACGGATCTTATGCCGATTCATGTTCGTGGAGAATCATACAAAACGCGAAAGACAGCATACTTGTATCACTCGCGCTCGACGGTACGGATGTTGGAGAGCGTATAGCACTGATACCGGTAAGTATATCGGGCAATGTTGCGGATTATGACAGGAATATAGAATTTACGCTGGACAACGAAGTGACAACGGCAGTGAAAGGAGAACATTTCAGTATTGAAGGTCATATCCCTGCCGGCAAAAATATCGGAGCTATAGCAGTACACCTTAACAGGTCTGCTTTTAAGGATACAACCATGACTATCGGTATTAATCTGGTACCCAACGAACATTTCCAGACAAACTACAGGGTTATAAACCGCAGTACTTCCGACACAACTAAGGTGGACATGCTCTCTTTCAGATTGGTGGCAACCAGTGTACTTGTAGCACCTCCGAAGTGGGAAACAAATCTTAAGTATTATTTCGGACCCTTCTCACGTAAAAAAGTATTCCTTATTCTTGAACTCACTAAAGGAGATATAGAAGAACTATATTCAGACGCACCAAGTCTTTCGCTGATGCCGGTTTGGGGTAAAACCCTCAAAAACTACCTTATTGATCAAAAAAATAAGGGGAATACGATATATGAAGAAGACGGCGTTACCGAAATGATTGCGGGTACAAGTGTTTAATTTATTAAATTAGAGAAAAATGAAAAAAAACTTTATGTACACATGCTGTATCCTGTTGGGTATGTTATGTTTCCAATCATGTTACGAAGATAAAGGTAACTATGATTATAACGATATCAATGAACTGACTATCTCGGGGCTGGAAAAAGAGTACACGTTTCGCGCCGGCGACCCGGTAACTATAAAGCCTGTTATTGATGCCACCCTTGATGGAGCCGAAGGAGATTACTCTTATGGATGGGTGTGGATGAACGCGGACTACAAAGGCAACCGTTATAATGCTTATGTATGGTCGACTCTCAAAGAATGGGACGACTTTACTTTAGGCCTTTCATCGGGTAAATATAAATTCTATTACAGGGTAAAAGATAACAAAACGGGCGTAACATGGATGTCGGACCCTTTTATTATCAATATCCTTAACGATATTTCTAAAGGATTTTTTATATTGAGCGAAGTGAATAACGTAGGCCGGTTGGATTTTGTAAACTACTACAAAGATACTTTTGACCTGCGCTTAGATATACTCACAAAAATCAATGCCGAAATTCCTTCTCTGGAGAAACCTATAGGCGTGGTATGTTGCTACGATGATAACTCTCCTTACATGGGTGCAAACAGAGTAACGGGCGAAAACTTCTATATGGCCGCTATCCTGACTGAAAACGGAACTTACCGTCTACACCCATCTACTCTGCTGTATGAAGACAGATACAATCTTACCTCGAGTATTCTTATGGAAGGTGCATTACCCAGCGGCTTTTATGCCAAAGATATAGTGTATTATACATCAGCCGGTACTCTGGGCCTGATAGACAATAATAATAACGTCTATTACTTCTACGGAATGTATCAAATGTTCTGGGGAGCTGGAATTTATACAAACACAACCACCGACGGAAGATTAATGAAAGTTTCGGATAAAGCAATACTTGCCGGCGCGGGAGGGTCTACGGGACTTATGATGTATGATACCGACAGGTTGAGTTTTGTAAAACAAACCTCTGCCTCCGCTACAACATCGGGCTACTTGCCTATAAGCAAAGAAACTAAATTTGTAGACGGAACCGATACGTTGCTGTTTAAATACAATGAAACAGGAAAAGATCTGATATATATGCATTGTCGTACCAGCCTGGCAGAGGTTGCGGGTACAAATCCTATTTATACCGTACTGAAAGACAAAACAACAAACGAATACTTCTTCGGCTCATTAAAGTATAGCGATGCTACGCAACTTGATTATTTCAAGATGAGAAACGCACCCGAACTTGACAAAGCAGAAGACTTTTCGATGACATATAATATACAGCGTCAGAATTACGCCAACAATTATCTGTATTATCGAACCGATAAAAGAATATATGCCTACGATCTGGTTACCAAAACAGCACAAAAGGTGTATGAAGCCGAAAATAATATATCTTTCTTCGGATTTATTAAAATGGGTAACTGGCGCGACCGTATGTTGGTTTGTACTTACGATCCGGGAGCTCCTGCCGACAATTGCGGTAAGATAGAGGTATTCACGGTAACTTCCCCGTATCCGGATTTAACCATAGCTATGCACAACGGTGAAAAGATGGAATGGAGCGGATTCGGAAAGATTATTGATGTGGATTGGAAAGAGAAATAACACATAGACATAAATAACATATATGATAAAAACAAAAAAGATACGTGTAATTCTGGCAATATTGACCGTATTTGGATTCTCTATATCGGGATTCGCAAATAATCCAGCCTTGATTACAGGTATTTGGGACGGTAGAAATATAAACAAGGTTTTACTCTTTAAGGTAGACAACGGGAGGCTTGAAGAAATAGCTTCAGCCAAGCTGAACGAAAAGAAAGAATTCGGTTTTGCATTCAACCCCGATACACCCGGCTTTTACGTTATAGGGCAGTCTGCCAGATCAGAAGGTTTTAACTTCGCCTTTTACATGGCGCCGGGGCAGAAACTGTCGGTAGCCATACAAGGAGCTTCATACGAGCTCACAGGCGATAATACCGCCGAAAACAGAGAGATGGAACGTTGGCATAACGTGGTAAAAGAGCTCGAAAACTGTTCTTACCGTATGGCGTCTGCTACTTACGTTGAATTTTTCCCGATGCTGGATGAGGTAGTAGAGAAGGCCGAAAATTACAAGGTTGAATACCCTGTGAGCGACTCCTTCAAAGAGAAATTCGGCTCTTACCGTTTCTTTGACCTGATGTACATAGCCGTAAAATTCTTGTATATGCCTAATTCTGCACATCCGCAGGAAGAAGATATGACGGATTATTACAATACTATGAGCCTCGAGGCTATAACCAAAGATGAAAAGTTGCTGGATTATCCTTATGGATCGAACTTGTTGTATCAGATGAGATTGCACATGAGTATGAAGGCAGCTAAAAAACTGCCCGAAGAATCTAAGAAGAATTTCTTCTCATTGTATACTTCGCTTGACAGAGACCTGCCGCAGATAATAAATGAACGACTGAAAGGAGAAACCGTATTATCGGCTACCTCTACGGTAAAAACATTCGAAGGTTTGCAGGATCTGGAAAGTAAATACGGAAAATATCTGATAAATGACGACCAGAAGGCACGCTTCCGTAATACAATGATATCTATTGCGTCTAACAGCAGAGGCCAGGACGCTTTCGACTTCAAGTTCAAAGACGTAAACGGAAAAGAAATTGCTTTATCCGACTTTAAAGGTAAAATAGTATATGTGGATGTATGGGCTACATGGTGTGTACCTTGTCGCAACGAATTGCCTTTCTTAAAAGAGATAGAAAAAGATTATAAAGGCAAGAACATTGTTTTCATAGGTGTTTCGACCGATGTGGTGAAAGATTATAATAAATGGGTTAAGTTCCTCAAAGATTATTCGATGAGCGGTATCCAACTTTTTGCAGGCGACAAAAAGGATGATATAATTAAACCTTATAAGATAACCTCAATACCCCGATTCTTGCTTTTTGACAAAGAAGGGAAGATTGTCTCCACGTCGGCTCCGCGCCCATCTTCATCGGAGATAAGACCTCTGTTGGACGAATTGCTTAAGAAATAATCAGACACACACCGTACATATAAACAAAAAATACCGGGATAAGGCCTATAGCCAAGTACCGGTATTTTCTTTTTTTCAAACAAAATGACTTTCAGAAAGATATTATATTTTATGGCTATACTGGCTTGCGCTTCTTTTGCATGGCCGGTTACAGCCCAAGCAGATACAACAGATAGTATAAACGTGGTATTCGCGCGACTGAACAAAACGCTTACAACCGGAGATATAAAAGACATAGAGTCTGATTTACACCCACGTTTTGCGGTAGGAGTAACTTCACGCCCCAAATCGGAGAGTTATCTGAGCTTTTTGCTCCAACACCGGATAATGCGTTCGGTAGAGTTCAACGGAACCGCTATCCAAAAGGGAGACACAATACTGGCCGGAAGTATCTTTGAAGACGGCAAAGGCGTGCGAAGCGAAGGCGTCGTTGCCATGGACAGTGATTATAAGTTGCTTTATATCGACTTCTTCGACCGGCTGTATTTGCCCGGACGTAATGAGCCAAGCCGTTTGATAGGCAAGATACCGTTTGAACTCAACGACGAAGGTATTATTCTTAATCTCCGTCTGAACGAAAATGACAGGGTGCTGCGCTTCCTTTTAGATACGGGAGCCGACGGTATGGCCATAAAAAAAAGCCTGGCCGATTCACTGGGGCTGAATGTCTCCCGCCGGCAGGAAGCACAAGTTGTAGGTGGCATGGCAGAAATGGAGATATCATCGGGCAATACGGTTATACTGGGCGAAGGAATTACCTTAAAGAACCAGAATATAGCGCTTTTCGAACAGGTGGGACACCAGGGGACAGATGGTATACTGGGACTGAATCTGGCCTATAATTATATTGTGAATACCGACTTTGACCTGAAAACAATCTCCTTGTTTTCTATGGGTGATTTCTCTTTTGATGAAAAGGGGCAGACTATAGACATAACCGTGCCGCATGGCATTATTCTCCTGCCCGCTTCTATAAACATAACAGGCAAAAAAGAGGTACCCGGTAATTTTGTCTTTGACACAGGAGCCAATTACCATGCTATCTGTTTCGAAGGATTTGTAAGAAGAAACAGGCTGCTGTTGACCGGATTTAAAAGTCTGGGGCAGGCCGCCACTACAAGTATGGGTATTACCACTCCGGTATATTTAGGAAAAGCATACCGCTTCAGCCTTGCCGACGGTATATCGGTAGAAGATATGCCGGTTACGCTACAGGCGTCGACAGGCCGGCAAATCAGATCCGACGAACCCGATGGCTCTATAGGGATACGGTTACTGAAGCATTTTAATTTTACGATAGATTTGTTGCGTAAGAAAATACATTTGTCTTCCAATAACAGTGAGATGGACAATGAACTACTATTGCCCGAATAGCGGCAAAAGGCAGGATATTGTTCGGCATACAATACTTAAATCCGGCTATCCACCCCGGAGGATGTGGTTTTTTAAAGTCTTACCAAAGATTCATTATACGGCAAAACCCCTCTACAGCAGCCTGTAAAGGGCTTGCAGGAGTGCGGGAGCCTGTCCGGAAGCCCGGAAACCTTCCTGCAGCAGTGCGAGATATTTTTCGCAAGTTCCGAAAAAACTGCTGCAGAGGTGCGCGAAGCTTTCCCAAGGTTGGGACGCCTTCTTGCAGGGGTGCGGACGATTTTCGGGAGGTTTAGAAGCCGTTTTTATGAAATGAGAATGGCTTTTTGCGGGTTGTAAAGTATAAACCAACGCAAAAAATACAGGTTTACATAGTCTCTCCTTAAAAAATTCATTTTCATGCGACATTGAGATAAAATTTGTTAGGGAAGAGCAATTGAAAAATAAACGACAAAAACTCTTTCTTGAGTTTTTCCATTAA
>JARFOC010039515.1:0-24561 GCA_031763485.1 Osmoderma eremita | reverse complement strand
GTTATTTTTTTGTTTTAATAAATATATAATTAAAGATTTATATTTATATTAAATTTAGTATACTAATAAAAAAAAGAGAAATAGTTAAATATATTTAAAACAAAAAAAATCGTGGTTATTGTTTTGATTTTATTCCATTTTTTTGGCCCGCTAAAAAATTCGGTAACATTAAATTGGCCCGCCTAAGAAAAACTTTGGGAACCCCTGTTGTAAAGGGTGGGGAATCAGCAGGCGTAGTTTCTTACTTGCGCTTTACGTTGTAGACAGTACCAGTAGAAATACCCAAAGCGTCTCCAACTCTCTACAATTTGTATGTAAGCTTTAATTCAATACTAAACAATTATAATTTACCCCATGGACCGCATTAACAGATATTAAAGAACTTCCATTTCGCTTATCTCTCTCGAAATACGCTATCGAACGACAAACCAAGTCCTTGCAACAAGAACTAAGTCGTTTACCATGCGTCTTGAATCGTATCCTACAAAAAATATTTTAGGAATTTGTATACTTCTTTTACATCTGAAAACTTACCACAACCTAAACGAATTACTTCACTATAGTTTTGAAAATGACTGATTTAGCTCAAGAAATACCAAAATTCAATAAAAATAAGCGTTAAAAACTAAAGAAAGCCCAAATACGAAGTAGAAAAAATATGTCAAATGTTTGATTTTCCTGGATAAAATTAATTATATTGATAATGGGTATGAGATAAATTTCAGTTTTTTTTCCAAATTGAGCTTTAAGCCCTGATAGAAATAATTTTTCTGATTATCTTTTTGCATCGCCCCTAACTTTCTTAAAAGTATTATACCTAAAGATTGACGAAATATCTATCCTTTGACTTCAATATCTTTTTAACCTATAGATAGAGGTACATAATTAATTTTATTACCTAATTCTGTTCCTAATGACTGCGTGATAAGTAACAAGCTAATTAATTACATTCCTATACCACACGCATGACTATATTACATCAAAAATATGCGCCACAGAAAGAACAAAAGAAAAAACAAGTTTATTTAGAATTCTCAAGATGACAATGCTATTTTTATAAAGCATACAATGTCGTTTAATACGCCAGTACTATTTTTTGTCCGCCTTTTTAATGGTGTATGTTTATTAAACCATGTAACCTTGCTAGGTCGTCACTACTCTCGATAAAAACTACGCCCATCTGAACCTACTTGGATCGGGTATAGAAAACACACCGAAAGCCGTGATTGGCTTGCTTTTTGATACGAAATTAGTACCGAAAAAATGTGACCGCCTCAAACACAATGTGTTTGCGTGCATTCGACACGGTATAGGGAACACACAAACAAGCCACAAGTTTAGCATATGACATTCTCAAACACGTTCTATCTTTGTCTTACATTCCATTATTCCCGCTTAGAAAGAAGAAAATAAAACCGTTTTATATACGACAAACAAATATATGTTTATCTCCTTTTTTGTTTGTCGCATTCTGGCCAATAGGAGAGCATTTGATTTCATTGTGTTTCTCGTTCTAAGGGAGGAAGCAGATGTCTCTTGGAGGATTAGCATTTTTTTTTATTACTGCATTGTCATCATTGAATTTGAGCCCCTCCGACAATTACCTACGATGGGTACTTTTTTTTAAATAGTTTCAAATTTATTTGAGCGAACAGTATTACTGGTGACACCCCAGGGGGAAAACTGAGATACTGAAGTAGCAAATTACGGGTTATCGAAATCATTACAATCAAATTTTCCCTTGGCAAAACTTCTATATGGTGATGGAGCGCTTAATAATATGGTTTGTATAAAGATATACACGGTTGGTTGCATAGGGTTGTGGCTAGTCCTTTGTCAAGGATTTTTTTATCAAGAGTGTATGATTTCGTAGATAGTAACTACATAGATGCTGATAGCTCTCAGATTTGATCAATAATTCGGTGGACGGGACATTGGGGGAGGAGGGGGTTGCTTCAGATTTGGGCAAAGTACAACAAAAAGTTTTGCAAAACTGCAGCAGGCCTACGGTGACACTGTTTTGTCAAAAGCCCAGGTTTTTCGGTGGTTTAAGGCATCTTCAGAAGGAAGAGAGTCGATGGGAGATAAGACAGCCAGCGGAAGGCCTTCAACTGCAAGAACCGATGGCAATGTCAACAAAATCCGCGATCTTGTGCTCGGGGATTGTGTGATCGGGGAACAGTTGAATTTGTCTCACACCACCGTTCATCAAGTTTTGACCAATGAATTGGGAATGAGAAAGATCTGCTCGAAAATGGCTCCAAAAAACCTTTCGCAGGAACAAAAGGACATCAGGAGAGAGAGGTGCTTTGACTTTTTGGAATCGATTGAAAATAGTGAAAATTTTTTGGAACGTGTCATTACTGGTGGTGAGAGTTGGGTGTTCGAGTATGAACCGGAAACAAAACGCCAGAGCATGGAATGGCACACTTCAGGCTCTCCAAAGCCCAAGACAACAACAATGAGCAAATCAAAGATCAAGATGTTGACTTGTTTCTTTGATAGCCAGGGAATCGTTCATAGAGAGTTCGGGCCCCAAGGTCGGACAGTTAATCAACATTTTTTCCGAGAGATTCTCGAGAGACTCCGAAAAGAGGTCATGCGTGTGAGACCAAACATCAAGAACGATTGGAACCTACATCATGACAATGCGCCTTGTCACACAGCAATTTCCATAAACGGTTTTTCGGCCAGTAAAAATATTTCTGTGGCTCCTCAATCTCCTTATTCACCCGACTTGAGTCCTTGTGACTTTTTCCTCTTCCAAGATTGAAAATTCATCTGAAGGGAAACTCGAAAACATTCAAACGGCTGTAACCGACCAGATAAAGGCGATTCCAATATCCGAGTTCCAGCACTGCTATGAGGAATGGAACGACCGTCTCCAACGCTGTGTGGCTTCCCAAGGAAATAATTTTGAGGAGACAACGCTCAATTGTAATTACATTCAAATAAAAATATTTAAAAATATCAGTCTCATTTAATTTATTATCTTTCTGTCCTATTTTAGCAGTGCGATTGTTGTTATATTTGTTTTCAGAAAGAAACAAACAGAAATTTATTCTTAGAACTTATGATGCTATTTTTACCCTTATTTATCAATCGCCTTTTAATAGGATTTTTTAATTTAAATTGTGTGCCCTGGACTTGTCGGTAGTTCTTACCAACCAATAGAAAGCTTAGTTTTTCGTATCACGCAGTTTTTGTACGCCATCTCAATATCAATATGCTATAGGTATGCTGTTTTTGTTTAAATCGTAACTAAATCGTCAAGTCAAGCATATGTTTTTTTATTATTTCTCTAAATCCAATAAAAAACATATTTAAAACCAGTTTTAATTAATCTTGATCTTGAATATTAATCTTACTGCCAATTTTACAACGAAAGGAAACGCTTATATGGCTAATAACTGCACGGTTTACCCTATATTATGAAACTACAGTTTTCAGTGTTTCTCCTGAATCACGCTTGAACCATTTCTTTTTTTTGAAAACGTTTCCATTTTACTGACAATTATGTTGTTTACTATTATATTTTCAAGAAAGAGATATGTATTAATGTATTTGGTTCCTTATAATTAGAGTTGCTCACTAGCGCCAATAGGCAGTGGCGTAGATTCGATACAACCTTCAGCATAGCTGTGAGTTTCAACGAGTTTTGTTGTGTATACGATACTGTTTCGTGGTTCTACGTTTGTTTTAAAAATGATGCCTATGTCGTGAAAACAACCAATGTTGGACACACTTACACAGCAGAAATGCCGGACCTAAATTATGATGCCGTTGAAATTTAATATGTATTTATTAAGAAAATTGCAAACATATAGTAAGACACAATTGTATAAATAAAATGTTTTCCGGAGTCACAAGTTAAAAATTCACCCACATTGTAGAAAGCCTTCTTAAGGAGCACGTCCTTAACCTTTCTGTGAAACCTGTTTGCATTTAACAATTTTAATTGTTCAGGCAACTTATTGTAGAGTTTCACACCTCAGTAATTCACCGATTGTTGGGTTTGCGTTATCCGATGGTGTGGAATGGCTAGGACATCCTTATTCCTGGCCGGGTAGGTGTGATAGTTGGGGTTAGTCCCAAATTTTTGTTTGTACGCAGCTTAGAATGTACACGTTTACAACAGTCATTATTCCTTCGCGAACAAACACTTAGCGGCAACTTTCTTGTGCGCGTATTCCGCACAATGTCCTTATTGCACGCTTCTGCAGCACCAGGATCTGTTTCAGATCAGGTGATGCGCCCTAAACCATTATTCCATAAGTCGCTCTGCTGTGAAAATTTGCATAATATGCTAGTTTTGCTGCTTCGTCTGTTACTAGCTCTTTAATTATTCTTATTGTAAATATTGCCGTACTTAAGGTGGATGTGAACGAAGATGTGTGTTCTGACCAACTTAGTCCACCGTCCATTATCACTCCAAGGAAGCTCGCCACTTGCCCCTGAGTGATTAACGAGAAGGTAAGTATTTGTGTTTTTGTTTGGTTTATTTTTAGTTTGTTGGCTTCGCACCACTTTTTGCTGCAGTTTTGGACACACGAATTTCGTAAAACTTAGTAGGTATAGTTAGTCATATATCCTCGGCGCACCCTATACCCTCTAGTTCGGTCCCTACGCTCCTCCAAAATTCCTCGATTGCCGCTTAATTACCAAACATTATTTGCTACTTCTGATACAACTATGCAAACATATCTAATGTCGCAGATATTTAACAGATGTTATTCACTTTGTGATTTTACGGAAAACTCTTAAGGCCGTAAGTGTTTGCGTATATATTATAATTTATTTTATGTGTAAAGTTTTATGCGCCCGCCGCTGGGTGTTTGCCCAAATTGAACAATTGGCGCAGATATATCTAAACCAATATCATTTTGCATTTTTTGATTCTATAGGTATTAATTGCAATTTTCTTGTTATTATCATTATTTATGGGACTGG
This sequence comes from Osmoderma eremita, assembly GCA_031763485.1. Taxonomy (NCBI): domain Eukaryota; kingdom Metazoa; phylum Arthropoda; class Insecta; order Coleoptera; family Scarabaeidae; genus Osmoderma; species Osmoderma eremita. The sequence goes on along the minus strand of JARFOC010039515.1, from coordinate 19,611 downwards.
ACTGAACTGTATCTTCCCAAGGAGTTTGATAAAAAAAATTAATCAAAAAACAAATTTTGAAACTAAATTTAAAAAAATATATTGTCACAAATATGAAAAACATGCTTAATTTTTGGCTGTTTTCCATACTTTTGAACACTAAATTCGATCTTACCGACGATAAAATAAAGATAGCCGCGATATATTATATACCAGAGGGTGTGCGCCGTTGAAATTTTCAGCGTGTGCTGAGCATATATGGCTAACTATCCCTGCAAAACTTTACGCGATTCGGCTGTCTAGAACTGTCGGAAGAAAATTAAAGTTGAGCGACAATCTAGGAAGTTTGAAGCAGAATCGAGGAACTTTGGATCAGCATAGAGACCGTACCAGAGAGTATGCGCAGTTGAAATTTTCAGCGTGTGCTGAGCATATATGGGTAACTATGTCTGCAAAATTTCACACGATTCGGCTGCCTAGAACTGTCTAGATATTGTCAAAAGTATGAAAGAAATGCTTAATTTTGGGCTATTTTTCATACTTTTGAGCACTGAATTCGATCTTGCCGACGATAAAATAAAGATAGCCGCGACATATTATATACCAAAATAAGCGTTATACCACGGCGCATCGACTGGTGAAAACCAAATCCCGATAACTCTAACCGTTTCCGAGATATTAGCCAAAATGTGTGAAGAAAATAGTCAATTTTCCAAGGTTTTACACTAAAATCGCATCTTCCGAGCCAAAAATAAAGATAACCCCCATGTATTATACACCAAATTCGCGTCTTTTGACGACGAATCGAATAGCGCAACATTCGCCGTTCCAGCTCTAACGGTTCTCGAGTTATTCGCGATCAAAGAGAAAGTTAACAGAATCGAATTCTTCCGACACCACGAGACGCGGCTTTAGATAGCAATTCGAACGCCCCAAAGCGGACTAAAATATCTCTTTCCGTTTTCGAGATATTCGAGGTTAAAGTTTTTACTATAAAAGTTGCCGCTAAAGTTTGATCGAATGGATTTAGAAATTAAACGAAGTTAGTTATAAAACTTTTGTCACTCCAACAAAGTTGGATTAGTAATCTAAGTTGCTTTAGGGAAATTCATTTCTTATTTAAAAAAAAGACAAAAAATATATTTATTTAAAAAAATTTATCGTTGAGTACTTCTCATTGTCAAAATAACAATTTTTGCTTGGATCAGTACAATTTGCAACTGATACTATTTAGTGATTAATTATTATAATTATTGAGTATTTGTTATTATCCATTGGGAGTCATCATTCTAAAAAATTTATTTGAATTTTATATTTTTTTCTTCCACATATTTTATTAGTTTTCTTCTGGCGAAAGGGGAAAAATAAAACCAGTAAATATAAAACATGTTTATTTATATCTCACAAAAGCATCTTTACGTTTGTTTCTTCTTAAAAAAAGAAATTTGTGTTCTTCATTTGTAATATCTTCACAATATTTTCCTAAATTACCTAATCTTAAATCTTTACAATATCATTTTTAAACACATTTATACGATATGTACAAAATTGAAACTTAATTTAATATCAGGACGACGCAATTTAATACAATACAAATATGATTATTACTATTCTCTGGCGGTTTTAGGTAGAAATACTTACTACAAATAAATCCCTTCTATAACTCCTATAAATGTGTGGATGGAATCGCAGATATGTACGTAGCAGTGGGAGAAAGAAAAAACCTAAAATCGCCAGATAATAATTGTTACATTTGACGGCGGGAGAAAACAATTGCGTATTTAAATGGCAAAAATGAACAACGATGAATTTCAACAATTTTATAATTCACTTTGTAGCGGCTGTCGCAGTAGCCGCCGTCTTACTTATAATGCTGTCTATGCTAAAAGTTTGGTTAGATATGAGATTGGAAACGTTTCCCGACGAACTGGCGCCCAGATTGTGGGTTAAACTGTGTCTGCGCAGGTCACAATTCCGCCTGAAGACCTTCCCGCACGACGAGCAGTTATAGGGTTTGATATCCGTATGCGTCAGAAGATGTGTCTTCAGGTTGGAGCGCTGATTGAAGGATCGACTGCACACCGGGCACTTGTGCGGTGATTCTTCCATGTGCAAGATCTTATGGACGGCCAGGGTTCGAGACTGGCAGAAACCTTTACCGCATTCCGTACACTTGAAGGGTTTTTCTTTACTGTGGATGTACCTGCGAAAAGGAATTTTTGTTATTTCAAAAACTTATTTAACATGAGGTAGTAAATTTATTTTCTATTATCCGAAAAATACAAGAAAATATTTAAAATATATTCTCCAGCGCTTTGGTAATTGGTCCAGGTTTTCAGATCTATTTTTAACAATTCTTTTCCAAACAAATTTTATGTATTCATAGAGATATATTGGCAGATATCTGCTGTTAATGAATTTTGAGGTTGGAAACAGCCATTACATGAATCATTTCATATCATTTAAAATACGCAAAGCTTGTTTTTAAGGTAGACATATTCTTTAATGTTAGATCTTCTAGTCCCCAGAAATAATTCCATAGAGTACAATACCAATGCGCAAAGCCAAAATTAGCTTTATTTTTTGACATGTGTACGAGGCCTGTTCCTTTTGCCGAGCCAATCTGACAGGCTGTAGTATTTTGAAACAAATTTTGTTTGACATTGTAGCCTAGTTATTCACAAGTTTAATTATGGTGAAAGTTGTCAAATATACTTCAAACTTTTTAAGATACATAATTTTAAAGTAATCCTTTCTCCAAGAAGTCAGGGAATTGAATAAAAAGCGTTATAGGGCTGTGATTTTTTACAGTTTCAAAAGCCGTAAAGAATGTTTTGACGAAACCAATCGAGTGTTTGAGTTTGATGACAAGTCGTGTTCCTTAGCTACTGTAAGGCGGTGGTACAATGAATTTCAACTTTAAACATTGGTGTGAAAGCATTTGGCATCATTTTACACCAACACTTGATGATGCGTAAGCTTTGTGACAGTTGGATTCCTCACAATTTGGCTCCAGTTCAAAAAAAGTGGTACGGTGCAGATATACACTGGATCGCTTTGACAAAGGATCGCCTCATTTGGTGTGCAACAGGTGATGAAATATGGTCATACTGCTATGATCCTCAAGACAGTTTAGGTTTTTGAAAACGAGTCGACTATAGCAAAAGTTGTTCGTGAAAAAATGCCAAAACGAAGAGATGGTCGCCACATTTGTCGGAATTACTGAACATGTTTCCACTGTAACACTAGAGGATCCTCATATAATCCTGAATGGCACATTAGACTTTGTTTGCCTTAAGTTCTCCGAAATGCTGTGCGAAAATCGTCAAAGAGGAAGGATCATCTTGCGTCAACATAACGCAGGAGCACCGCTATTGAACGAGTATTTGGATGCCCAAAACATGGAAGTAATAGGGCATTCGCAGTATAGTCTGGACCTAGCACCAATGATTTTTCTGATTTTATATCGGCCGAAGAAGCGGTAAAAATGAAATAAATAACCTAATGCGGGAAGATTGAAGAGAAAGCTTTGAAGATTGGTTTTTCCGATGCAAACATTCATTAACTGTGGAGAGAACACTTTGAAAAATTATAAATGAATGTGCGTTGTCAATAAATTCCGTATTACTTTAATAGGCTCAGCGGAAAGTGAAGACCCCTCATATGCTAATTAGTACAACTTAGTGTCCGGACTACAATTATTCCAAGGCGAAATTGATTGGATTTATGATTGACAGGGCGGAAGAAGTATTGTACTTGGGCAGTGTACTTGGAGGAAAAAACAATTTGCAAAGAAGACAGTAATCGAGGAATAATGATGGAACCTTAGGTATGTATACACTGGCCAAACACATCATCTAATAAACAATTCTTGGAGACAACAAAGAAAATTCCAGTCATTGTAGAAATTGGAATGTGGTTGGGCCATAGACTAAGAATGTCGAAAAATTATATCACAAAACAAGCTCTAGATTATAAAACCAAAATACAAGATTGCAATGATTTGAAACTTATAGACTGAAATGCAAGGTACAGCGACAAACCGATGCAAGGACTTATTGTTAGTTGAAGATATTTGTAACAGAATAGAACTCATATCGATTACCTGATTTAATGATTCAATTTTTTTTAATCTGTGAAGTTTCCCAAAACTTTAATGGTATCAAACACTGGAGAGATGACATCTCTCTCTAGTTCGGTAGGTAGCATCAATATAAAATTAAAATTAAACTGATTTTTCTGTCATGAATTTACTATGGGCGTCTTATTACCGCATGGTACCACCTTACTTGTTGCGCAAGATAAAAATATTTGCGTCGAGAATTTAATGTCGCAACAATAAATTTATGGCGGCAAATTTAAATAGACGTTTATTTTATTTATGTTTATATTACGACTAATATATTGCGGACATAAATCATACATTTCATCCTGAATGCTTGTTTAGAAATGCGTGTCATTGCTTAATTCCTCATTGTCATATTTACGAGGTAAAGGCATGCGTATTTGAGTGCCCTCATACACACGCATGTATCTGTAGATAATGCATTCGTTTGAATAAAAAAAATATGTATATTCAAATGAATGCATTACGTACACGTATTATATCCTTCGAGTTGTCATCATTATAGTGAGACAGGTGCTTGTCAAATTGATTTCTTTGATTTAAATGTTAAAATTGCTAATAGTAGATAGTTTCGTTCTGAATCCATGTTGTAAGAATGAAATAGGGCTGAATAGATGAGTAAAAGTTTGGCATGTAGATAGAGATTGTGTAAAGATTTTTGATAGGATTTTATAGAATTGATATTAGGTCTGTAATTACATGCTACACAAGATGACTTCCAAAAACAATGAAATGTATTCAAGAACATAGAAAAAATAATCAAGTGGCACGAGGATACATTAAAACTATATTTCCTGGAACGTTTTTAGCATTTTATAAATAAAATTAAATATATTTTAATCAGTTTAATTTTGAAATTCACCATAACTAACTATTAGTTGAGGATAAAGAAACAATTTCATTTTGTTAAACTTTGTTTTCGCAAAGACAAAACGAAACTACGATGATTAAAATTTGAAAGACCAAATTGGGTTACAAAAACAATTTATTAGCTGGTAGTAGTTGATAGTAATTGGGAATAATACTTATGATGTATTATAGAAAGAATTTCTCATCAAATACAATACTGAATTTTCCCTAAACTAAGTTGAATAATAAATGTACAAAAAAGACCATGCTTCCGAATAAACTCTTCTAATTTATTTCGCACAAAATTTAACTTAACAGGCAGTCGATTTTATGCCTTTCTCGTTTGTTAACAATACAATCGCACAACGAACACGATAAAATATATAATTTTACGACCTGCTAGTTTCATAATCCTCCACCAGCCATCAAAGAGAGCTTTTGTTAACACACTACTTGATACAACGAGCACTACCAATACCTATTACCATTATAACAATAATAATAATTGTTACTACCATTATTATTGCTATTGTTATCGGCTTATACTATTACAGGATCGTTATTGTAACGATTGTTTAACTTTTGTTTCCCAAAGCGCATTATACCGTCACTGTCAGCACTAGCAACTGAATACTCGTAAAACGTAAAATGTTAATATGGTCGTCGGAGCCCTTTGTGCTAGTATACTGGCTGGCTGCCAATGATACGTACTGTGGAGAAACGCATATTCAGGTTAGACGTTTTAAGACCTCTTTCTTATTTCCATTCCCCCTTTTTTTAAGCCTACAAATGCGTCAACACGACATAAAACATATTTCTTACATAAGCCGGGCCGCATAGGTGGTGCACTGGGGGCTTTTGTTTTCGACAATTGGAAAAATGCCACGTGCTTCTGCATAACCAACAAACGAGGCATAACTTTTACGAGGCTCAAAGTAGCTTTTGTTTTTATTTGTGCACCTCTGTAAAGTTGCCGACGGGAGTACGTTAGCCCGGTTTTTTATTAACTAGACGTAATATATCTCTTGGTCAAATTGCATACAAGTGTTGTGTTTTTACTTAACTATGTGTGTACTAGTAGCATTAAATTCCACCAACTAAATTTGGTTATTAAATCATTAAATGGTAGAAATTCTGGTGTATAAGTAGTTGAAATGATTTCTGCACTTGTTTTTAAAGATTTTAGTTTTTTTTTGTAAATATATACATAATTTTATCTTAATTTATTTTAAGATATTTATACACAGTGGGGACTCGTTTTCCTGTTGGTCCTGTATCGTTACCACCTAAATAAAAAAGCCGGGATGCTGAGGTGTGATGTCACCATTTTGAATACGTGGCTCGCATTTTAGTCTGAAATATTAGTTTTATTTGCAGCGGCGACTCGTCAGTATTTTGAAAGGGTGAGCACAAACACTGAACATTTATTATCATTAAAAAAGATTTCACAAAATTTTCATTTTCTTTAATTATGTTTGGGTGGGTCACCCCCCTCGAGCCGCCACTGTTAATACATTGCTATTGTAAACCTAAAAATAATCAAATAAAGAACACTTTGTGCTCTCTGATATCTTTCAAAATAAGTTTTATTTCGTTTTTAACCCGCCACTACCAAGAAAAAATATCTTCACATATAAACACACTGTTCGCATTACTCCTCCCGCACAAAGTATTAATTAATTCGGGACGACACGTGTTTCGGGAAGACGTGGATTCCCATTATCAAGTCATGAAACATGAAAGGGTTCTTCCCCGAGATGTATGGAACAAATAAGCACTGTTACTTTATATTTACGGGAACTACTGGAATCTAAGTAACAAATAAACCGTAATTTACAAAAACACAGCGATTGGTTGTAAGTCACAGAATTCACATCCCTGCCATTTTTATACAAAAGTTGATAAACTAAAAATAATTCAGAAAACCTGTCCCATCAAACACCTGAAAGGTACATAGGAGAATAAGAAAATAAACGTTTGTTTAAAAAAGTTACACCAAATTTTTTAATTTGGCCAGGCTTCTTAAGCCCCACCCGTGGAACGAAAGCTTAAAGGCATATCGGATGTTATTGAAAATTCAAATTTTTATTCGAATTCGAACTTGACTAATGTTCGCTCAACTTGCCAAGTAAACCAACCAGCTCTGAGATTTTCCAGGAAGTGTAACTTTGGAATTAAATATTTCTGTTTTCCACTTAATCAGGAATTGTCTGTAAATGCAAAATCGTCGGGAGCCGTTTACAATCCTCGAGTACAAAAACGAAATCATTGCGGAGTATGTTCTAGATGTGAAGTGTGACAGCGCAGTTTTAAAATAATGCAAGAAAGGATGAAATTTTGATTTTCACAATTTGTGGTCAATCAGTTTTGTTACGTTTGCTTTTATTTAAACTACAATGGTAAATCACTCTTGCTGGTTATAAATGAACAATGTTGTGTCATCAGACATCCACTATTTTAAGCCACTGTCCAATATTTTTGTATCTAAAAGTCATATGAAAAATATTTCGACAACTTTACTGGCGCTCTGCTTTAGTTGTTATCGGTAAACCTATTATAAACTCAACTATAATCTTTCTTGAACACCATAAATTAGCCTCCTATATAGACAAAACTCGCCAACAAACGCTACCATTACGTCAACTACAGTAACCAAACTTACACCAACTTCGCTTCTATATCAATTTGCACATCTAACGCATTCAAACATACCTCCCATGTCATTTTTATTACCCCCCAGTAATATAAACTACACATAAATTCTTGCCCATTTCCACTGATTTTTACTGGAATAACACAACAATCGCTATCTCGTTTCGGTGTTAGGTGGGTCACCCACCAGTCTATCTCCCTATTAGCACGTAGTTGTCAGGAAGATGGGATTTTACAATCAATTAACACTTTCGTAAACGCGCCTAGTACGCGGATAGGAACGGGCGGACATTCGGCTCTGTTAACGATATTTGCTTAGGTGTTGGCCGTGGATATTTATGACTTTACGAAACGCTATGTATTTGAGATTACGTGAGGTAGTATATTAAAAGTGAAAAGGTGCAATGAATGCGTCTTCTTATCGGATATCTGACACGGGAAAGTCGGTTGGCAGGGAGATTTATTGATTGAGGTGTTAAAAGTTTTAACGTGAGTGAGTTCAAAAGCGCATTATGAAGTTGTTAATAAATCAAGGCAATTGCCACATATTTAAGTCGAATGTTATTTTGTTTATCTTCACCTGGATTAAATAGAATTAATTTTATTGTGTTGCTTTCCTGATGTACCTCCTTTCATAAATAAATATTTGCGTAGGGAGGATAGATGGGAAAATTCAGAACTTTTAAAATTTTAGTTTGAAAATACGACATTAAAAAAACATAAATAAGCTGTTATATTACAGGTATTTACTTCAGGACAAATTGAGATATAAAATCTATATGCAAATTACCCAATCTAACACGTAAAACATTAAGATAACAATCAAGTAAAAATATCAAGAAAAATACCTGAAATCTTCCACACTCAATCCTTGTAAACAATGCACAATCAAACATGGTGTTAAGGTATAATAAAAAAACGGATTAGCAATGCAAATTTCTGTCAAACCAATAATCAAACTTGTACCTGCTCGGAATGAATGGCTTCTTTTCAAAAAAGTCTAATTTTAGAGTCTACAAAATGATGAAAATCTAAAAACAAGATGAAAAATCTTATTTTAAACTAAATAACATTGGTACCCAATCAAATTCGAAAGAAAAGTGTAAAGGATTATAATATATTATTATTATTTTTCTAATGAATAATTTATAGTTGTATAGGTTATTGTGTGCTAAATGGAATTAGACATTTAAATAGGTAATCGGCATAATGATTACACCTTTTTCGGTATGGAATTTTAAATTTTAATTTGCCTCCATTCCATATCTGTGAATGAAGAAAATATGATTAATGAATGCACTCTTTGGATTACCCCTCCCGCACAAAATATTTAGTGCGGAAGGCGTAATCTGAACAGTGTATTTATTGGGCTCCCTCACAGTCCACGCAATCTTTTTTTATTGGATGTTAATTTAATTCAATGCCGCTATATATTTTGTTAATCAAAAAAAAATTAGATGGTGAAATTTTATTTTAAAATAAATAGAAAACTACTTCTCATTAATTTCATTACTACTTTTAGGAGTTTATTTTGAAATATGTAAGTATAATAGCCATACCTATTCTGTAAAATTAAATAAGGCCTGCTCGGTGTTGATCCAAACAATAACAATGTAACCAATCAAAAACCAAGCACAATTGTGTTATTGCGATATCTGATTGGTTGGTTTTTAACTTGATTAAAATGGCGGTATTTTTGAAAAACTTCTCATATTCTTCCCTCATAATTTTAGTCATTATTTTTAGTTAATTAACTGATCTGATGCAACATTATAGCTTTCAATTATTATACTGATGTAATGGATGATTCTTAATCTGATTAAAATGGCGGTATTTTTGAAAAAGTTACACTTTTTCGCTTCAAAGTTTTGCCTTGATTAATATATGCATTTCTCTACATTCCACGACAGTTTTTAACGGAAAACAACTTGTTTCTTTTTTTTTCTCAAATAATACTCCTTTTTTTTGTTAGTTGATTTCCTCCTGCAATTGAATATGAAAGATTTATAATAATTTGTATGGAAATACAATAGAATCCAATTAGTATTTCATATTCTAAGTAGGCTTTGGTGCATCAATTATGTTACATGTACATATTTATAGAACTCTCTGACGCATGCGTAAAACTATCACCAGCCAATGTTCTTAGCCAATAGCAAGTGGAGGTGGGGCAATTCTACAACCTGATTGGACAGTTTTTAAACTGTGGTGTTTCGATGCGATATAGGCGGGATTTTTGAAACTTAAGCCATTCAATTAAACTAGTTTTTACTTGTTTTAGGATAAATACGCTTTCTACTTCTTAAATTATAATAAACCGTTAATCATTTCGACTATTATGATAAATAAAATTTAGTATCGTAAAACAAATATTTACCTATGATCTCTAAGATGGTCCTGCCTTCGGAACGCCTTCCCACAAATGTCACAAGAATAAGGTCTCTCGTCAGTGTGCGTACGTTCGTGTATTAAGAGGTTATAACTTTTCGTAAACTGTCGGTTACAAAATTTACAGATGAACTGCTTCTTGGGCCTGGAGGTAGTCTTCTGCCGTGTCCCCGTGGGTGTTGTTGTCGAAGTGGCTGTAGACGAGGTGACAGTAGACGTCGTGGAACTTGAATTTTGATAGATAGAGTTCATAATCATGCTTGGATAAGTGGTATCCACAGGTGACGTTGATATTGGAAACGAATTTAAGGCGTCTTCGTTATCCAAGAGGGCCAAATCTTCTTCCACCTCCTCGGCGAGATCAACATCTTCGGTTAGGTTATTTTGGACATCATCGTTGCTCGTTTCTTCCGTTATCTTAGCCGTGTTTGTCGCTATTTTCAGTATATCGATCCTCGAATTGTTACTGTTTACATTCGCTGAAACCGTAGTCAATCTTTGAAGGGTCAAATAGGATTCTAACGCTTGAAGATTTAGAGCGGCTGCGGCAGCCGAATTCGCGGGGAGAAGTGCGGCCTGTTGCAGGGAATTCATCATGGCGTTCTGCAACGATAGAGCCACGTTCTGGATGGAGCGTTGCAGGAAATTCTCTTGGAGCATGGCCGTTGCTAAGGTGTTTAATTGATTATCGGAGATATCTTGCGATTTTGGCGTCATATTATCATCGGGTGTCTGGTGTTGGTCGGCCTGTTGCGCGTCTTCCGAAGATGTTTGCATCCTGATGCTGGATGCATCAGATTAGGTGATTCGGTTTAGATTTTATTAGATGGAATTCATACGTCGTCGTTATAAATTAATGGGAATACTAAATAAATACAGATGCGATACTATTGCCGACTCAATCGCCACCGTTAAGATGAAGCGAAATCGAGGGAAAAGAGAAGGAAAAAGGATATATAGAAAGGCAGGGGAAGGATATTTTATTCACCTGACAAATTGTTATCTCGGTCTTAAATTTATACGGACGTTTTTCAGTTGTTTCGACATGTTCTTTCGGTTATACAGACGACCGTGGACCACATTCCTAAATCCAATTTTAACACTTACTTCTTCTTTGTCTCCTATCTTTTTACCTGTCGCACCTCGTATATTTATCTGACTTTTTCTACACACTTCTAAAAATCCATATTTCTCACTGACGCGTGTTAAAAATTCACTTAAATCTCGCCTTGGCCAATGTACGAAGCATTTTGGTCGAAAGCACTATTTTTATACGGTTTCACTATATATACAGTAAATTTAATTAGGTAATTTGTTTATATTTTAATCACTGTAGATGCTAATTTAGTTCGCAACTTAAATCCCGGGGAGGTTACCCGTGTATTTTCGTGTTCAAATCTCCGCCGGCTTAACTCAGCGATGCTGCGCGCACGCGTTAGCTAAAACAGTAGACAATCGACTAAGCATCAAGGAGGCATCGGTACGCGGGACAGTTGTATCGTGTCTTGCGCCATCTAGTACCGGCTCGCGAGTAAAGGATGAACTTACACGAATTCGCTACGTTAGAGCGAATGCGAGCTGATCTGGAAGAGAAGAAGTGTTGTTGAGAGCCGAGGTACCACGCAAAATTTAAAAATTTGTTTTCGTGATGCGTTAGACTCTAAAAAGTATGCTCTTGGAGATTTAAAATCAAGAATTTGATTTAAATCAATAAAAAACAATTTTGTAATGCTAACCAAAGAGTATTTTAAATGCTTTGATGTATAACTAATTTTGATTTTTTTCAATGGGAAAATAATGATTTAATTAGACCAGTGGTTCCAAAACATTTTTCATCAATTCTCGGGGTCTTTACTGGAACAAGATTCTCCTAACAAGTACACCTAATTGGTATAAGGTAAATAGAAAATAATAACACAACTTAGATTACAAACAAAAATGTCTCTTGCGCAACCCACGTTTTGGGAACCACTGGATTAGATTACTTAACATCGTCAGCATAACCCAAAAAAGAACACGAAGAAAGACATGAGATCCAGTCATTAGTGAAAATGGTAAAAGCAAAGGTGCTAAATTAGAACCTAGTGGAAAACTTAGAAGTCGACAAGAACTGAAATGGTTTGAAAACAAGCTTATTGAAGTTCGACCAGCATCTGGTAATAAATCTATTTTCCTCTGCAATTCAAAACGAATCCTGAACTCTTGCTATTCTAACAAACAAGTGGACTTTTTTGCCATAATCGAAACAAGAACATAGAAGAGATGTAAGAAAAATTTTAATGATAAACGTTAGTGAAAAACGTAAAGGTAAGTTATACCCGTAGGAAATAGTTTGAAATGGAAATGTCAACAATATTTATGTTCCTCTGCAATTCAATATCAATTCTGAACACTTGATTTTCTGGCAAAGAGCTGACGAAATCTGAACATCGTTACCATAACCCAAATAAGAAAGAAAAGATGTGAACGAAAATAGTAAAAAGTAAAGGAGTCAAGTTAGACCCTCGCAGCAACCCGAGAGTTGGAAAACACTACGACCTAGGGTAATATGCGACAATTTTCCAGGCCGAAGTCTACGCCATTGAGATGTGCGCAAGAGAGATTTTAAACAAAAACCTCAAGCACAAATCAATAAAAATTTACAGCGATAGTCAGGCTGCTTTGAAAGCATTGGAGGCGCACAAATGCCACTCTAAACTGATCTGGAACTGTAAAACTATTCTGAACATAATAGGGCCGTCAAATAAACTAACACAAATCTGGACCCCGGGTCACTCCCTCATTCAAGGTAATGAGGCAGCCGCCGCCCTTGCAAAAGAGGATGCTGCACGTTGTTTCCGGGATCCAGAACCGGCAATTGGCATATCAATTTCGATAGCCAAACGACAAATTTGCATCTAGTTAAAACAGAAAGTACTCCAATTTTGGAGCAGTTGCCCTGGTTTGGGACATGCGAAGGAGTGTGTTTCGCCCAATCATGTCAAAACCGGAGAATTACTAAAACTTGATCAAAATAATCACTTCTGTGTTTACAGGTCAAACTCAGGAAACACCTACACAGAATCGGATTATCGGAAGAAACCGAATAAGCTTATCCAGGTTCGACCATCGCCTGGTAATGAATTTATCTACCTCTGTAATCCAATATTAATCCTAGTCACTTGATACTCTGACCAATACTTCAACACGTTGGCGTGATTCAAACAAAGCAATGAGGGAGACTGGAACAAATCATTTATGAAAGTAAGTAGAGAATGGTGGAGGCCCTAAGTTATAGCATTGAGGATCCTTAGAAGTCAAATGATGAACATGATTTGAAACAGTTAGTCAATATAATTTTTCTCTATTCATAAGAGTTGTTGAGGTAACTTTATGTTTGAGTTAATGTTAAGGAAACCAATTGTGGTTCAACCATCTGGTAATGAAACTATCTTCCTCTGCAATTCAGTATCAATCCTAAACACCAAATATTCTGGCAAACGGCTTAACATCGTCAGAATAAGCCAAACAAGAACACGTCAAGAAGAGACTTGAATAAAGTCTTAATGGAAATAGCAGAAAGTAAAGACATTAAATTAGACTCTTAAGGAAATTAAATGTTGATTATATTGTAAGATATCTTATAATATAATTCTCGCATAAATAGGAAGATGTTATTTAGATCACCTACTATTTTATAGTTAACGAAATGTCTTTAAAAAACGGTGGAAAATTGAAAGCATTTAGAGGAGGGTGAAAAGGAATCCTGCAGGCGTCGTGACATTATTGTATATTAAAAGAATATTAAGCAGAAACGGCAGACATATTTATACCCATATTCCCATGATCACATCAATTTATTATTACCACCAAGCGATATTTGCAAGGGCATAATTTCAAGCCTCATTATATATTATGCAAGCGCCCCCCTTTGAGAGCGCGCACGCGGAAAAATATCACCGCATTGTCTGTCGCCAAGAGAAATCGGTATAACCTCCTCCAATAAACTACAATCAGCGGCAAGCGGATCGGGTTCCCTTCAGTTCGCGTAAGTACATATCTTTTTGCGATTTTCAATCGATACGCTTTTCGTGAATAACTCCGCGGTTAGTCGGAGCGTTTCGAAGTGGTCGTCAATCGATAAATTAGGTAAAACGACTTCGCTTTGCCAATCCCCCACTAGGAGCGATAAATTTCCATAATGGCCACGTCAAAAGTAATTTGAACGTTATAAATATTAAGGGGAATGAACAACGAATGCACGTGTGTTCAATTGAATTTCTCCAATGCGCACTTTGTCGATTGTGATATATGGAACTGATTTCGAAAAAAGAAAATCGTAACGATTCTTAAGGATTCTACGAAGTTGGTATTGGTTGGTTATAGAATGCTCGAATGTTATTAAAATATGGGAATTTTTGATGGTTAATTGTTTCCAGTCCGCTGGAATCGAGTGGTATTTTCGCAATGAAAACGCCGGACACAAAATTTCATCAACAAACATTAAAATAAGATAAAGTTGAATTGACAAAATCTAACACATAATCCAGCGTATTGGGCTTAAAATTGATTTCAGGAGTATGCCAAAAATTTGCATATCATATTGGTCGTTAAAGCTGAAACAACTATTGTTAAATATGAATGTGACGATTTTTAGAAGAAATCTTCTTTTACATATGGACATTGCTCATTGATCAGTAGCCATTGTTGATCAAAATTTGATTATTGAAAATTTTGATCAACAATGGCTACTGATTTAAAGATATATTAGGAAATAACGCCACAAGATCTGAGGATTTTATGACATGGGTTGACGTAATTTGAAATTTTGAAATCTTTTAGCAAAATTAAAGCTACCTCTTATGTTGAGTCGCTGGAGTATTCGAATACCCGAGTGAGAATCTCCGCAATGTGCACAGATATGGCATATTTGGATGTACTGCATTCCCCCCCCCCCCCCCGGTTATAAAGTTTTAAAAATTTTCAGTCGAAGCACAAAACTACATGAATGTTCAAAAGAACATATTAAAAATTTCATAGGGCTAAAACGGTTAGAACGAAATACATCCACTATTGTAGAAGCTTTGCAAAAAATGTTAGTTTTAATAAAATGTTATATAATGGAAACGTTAGGAAAAATCGATTATTATTAACATACTTAATTGATGTAACGTTAATTTTAGGCAAAGAGGAACTATCATTTGACAGTTCGACTTCATTTAATCGCGAAAGGATACCTCAAGCTGCTAAAACTTGTTGGTAAACGCGATGGAAAATTTTGAATTTTGTGGCCGCACAGTGGAATAATTTAATTTTAATTTTTCAAATTATTGTGGAGGGCCCTGATTCGGGATCAGAATCCATTAATGCAACAAAAGATTTTCTCAAGCAATTTGAATTTGCAATTTTGACTTTCATATATCGTGAAATTTTTGCTTGCACCGATCTTTTATTCCAAGTTTTGCAAAAGAAATGTGTAAATATTAAATATTGTCCAGAACAAATAAATATTGCATCCTTGCGTGTAAAGAATTCAGAAATGAAATGAAATTTTCAGTGATTTTTAACATCTGCAAAAACTTAACTGAATCTCCAACAAGACGAGGGGTACCATTGCTTGAGGTAGAAATTTTTAATAAATACAAACTTTTATTTTATGAAATTATTGATTGTGTTATTTTACAATTAAATACTCGTTTTGCTAATTTAAGTACATTAGAATTTTTAACTCTTGTAGATTCTTCAAAGTATTCTGAGTATACTAAAAATTTTCCCAAGAAAGCACTCAATTGCTTATTTGAAGTATATCCCAACATATTTGATAAAGACATGTTGATTAACGAACTTTCAATTTTGTATTGGGATGAACAGTTTCGTAATATGGATGTAGATAAAACTTTGAAACCAATTTATGCAGAATATAAAGACATTTTTTCCAGAAAGTTACAAGCTGTTCAGTTTAATTTTGAGTATTCCTGCTACAAGTGTATCAGTTGAAAGAAATTTTTCTTGTTTAAAACGTATAAAGACGTATCTTCAAAATACAATGTCTCAAGACAGACTTAACGGGTTAGCTAAATTATCAATAGAAAAAAAATTAATATCTAATTTTAGTAAAAACAGTCAATTTTATGATGACATTATTAATAGATTTGCCAACTTGAAGGACAGACGTATAAATATGATACATATAAAATAAATTTTAAATTGGGTATGTAGGCCTATTGGCGATGACTTCCCAAACAAAAAAGTCAACGCGTTCTAAGAATAGTACCTCAAAGGTGACGTGGAAATATATTGAACTTTTGTTTGGCATCAAAAAATATTAAGCTATTGCAATCGCCTCACCTGGCAAATTACCCACGAGCCGCCACTGGTAGGTTGACTCCTTAGAACTTTATCGGTTTTATTATCTACCTATTATGTAGTGCTTCAGTACTTCGCAACAGTAGTTACACCTTTTCCAGATATATAAATATATCAAAAATATATAAATATACCTTTAGGGACACACAACATAAGGGACAAGTACCTCTCCGTTGTACACTGTTGAGGCGCTAGCAGTCCGAAACACCTGTCTGTGAGTGAGAGTGTCTGCTGCTACATAATTAGGTGTGTTGTGTGGTTCTAGAAGTATATTTATATTTTTTTGCTATATATTTGTTGCTTCGAATGATTTTTGAACAATCTATAGCTGCCCAATACGTAGGAGGACTTTTTGAGCTCCTGCTAGATTTAATATAAGATGGTTCAACAACAATTATTTTTCCATAAATAAACAATATACAATATTCCATAACAAAATCCACTTGATTTGCATCGACTCGAAGCATTCTTAGATTGTCCTTTCCATAATTTCCACGCCATACGTGCCCGTTTCGTCCAGTGCCGTTATATGACTTTTAAAAGCTTCCTCAAACGCCGCTGGTAACCGATAATTGTAATTTATTGTCACGGCTCCGTCGACCTCTTGAGTAATACTTTCAATTGTACGTATAGGTACGGCCAGTCGAGCGACCGACCATCTCTATATAGATCCTATTACGACACACACCGCACTAACGTAATTCCAACACGTTCTGTTATGCCGTGCGTACAACGTATGGTAAGATAATTTATCGAAAGTTGAAGGAAATACGCTGGCGCGACCCCAGGTTCGTGAAATGTATGTTTCATTGTTAATATTCTACGTACGTACTACGCGTTATGAGTTGGTGAAGATGTCGACGTGCGATGGAGAATTGTTGAGGCTTAGGTAGGAATAAATTTGCACTTTTGCAGTCTGTGGTGTACGGTACAGTGATGGTAAAAGGTATTCGTTCGTATATACTTTTTGTGCTGTGGTGCACTGAAAAGAATTTACAAGAAAAATTGAACAATTTCTTCGAAAAAAATCTTATTAACTTGCCTACAGAGTACGATTATGCAATATATTCTTCATTAGCTTGAATGACGCTTTCTATTCTCGCTCTGTCTGTTCGCAGGCTGTAATGCAGCTCTCAGAATATCGGCGAATGCTACCTCAACAGAAAACATTAGGATGACAGGATTTGTGGTATCATTTCGACGTAGTCCAAAGGATTCAAGTCTGGGTTGTGAGGATGTCAGAGTTCCTTGGACTAAACATATCGACATTGTCTGAGAACTTATCCCGTAGCAGCATCGAATAGCATCTTTATTATTTAATGTTTTTGTATAGAAGGTGATTGTTATCTCACTCGCCTCCACAACCGATGACAGTTTTCGCAATGATTTCCCACTTGAAGACCCAAAAATCATCGCTCGAGCTCTATTAAAGTCTGTGGTTGTCCTCAGCATCAGTTCTTCCCAATGATCTTATCGCCATCATACTGGAACAACCCCTAAACTGCTCTGAGGCCGTATACTTTGCCCCAACGTCGTAAACAATTAATTTAATGTACCCAAAGAATCGAATTATTTCCGTTACTAAGTGACCAAGGCTAGGACTTCGACCAGTGCAGTTCTTGGATTATATACAGATTAATCATTAGTATCTAGAATCTCTCCCAACACCATTCCTGATAGTTGGAAGAGCACTAAAATTACTCCAGTACATAAGAAGGACGATCAAACCAGAGGTCCATGATACCTAAATATCTATTTTTGCTAAAGTGTTTGAGAAAGTGCTGTACAATTATATTTATAGTAGCATTCGTTACTTCATCTCACCTCATCAGCATGGCTTTCTTTCTAGTCGTTCTACTCTTACAAACTTGGATATCGTATCCCAGAACATAGCTGAAATCCTAGCTAGACCGTTGTTTCAAAGCATGCATGTAGAGTAAGGGTGATAACACATTGCGACCTAAAAGATCTATACTGTCTCCTATTCTGGCTGGTTTATTTTAAAAAGTGCAGAATGTCACAAGGCCTCAAGTTAGGTAACTCTCACTCTTCAATTTCATTTGCTCCCAGATGCAGGGCCCTTGAGTTTCACAGTGCAGCACAATTTGAGAGTAGATGGATGGATCTTTCATAATGTTCCCCACGAAATCTACATTCGGATTCCTCTGCTACTCTAAGCCTACTCAGACGTCCTTTCAGTTTGCAGTAGCATATTAGGAGTCCCGTCAATATGCGAATGTTATTCTTACTTAGGTTGATGCATTCTACAAATCTCTTCCGGTTATAGGTTCCCAAAAGAGTTTTAGCTTGCATCATTCCCTGCAGGTTCTCCCAGTATTTGGATAGCATACCTTGCACGACGAAGTGTTGATCTAACAATCTTGCTAACAGCTGTACTTTTGACGCCCGCTCGCGGACATTGAAAATGCCCATTAAGTGATAGGCAAAACGCCCGCTAAGAATACTTGTAATGTATCGGTGAAGCTTGTAATTTGCGCTGTCCAATTATTATATCCGCTATAGACTATTAATACGTCTTGGCGTCTAACAATGTCTACGGAACGCGTGCCTCCAAAGCGATAATTCGCCTGCGACCGTTACCTGTAATGTCCGGACTGACGCTAATAGTAATCGCTTTTACAAAATTGATGTATATTATACGTATGGAGAATTTAAGTGAACTTTAATGTCTTTACATTTATTGCTGATGTAGAAAAGAATTTGTATACTGTTTTTGCTATATTTGCTTTAAACAAATGAATTTAATTAAATAGTAATACAGCCTAAAATTTGAAATATAAAATGTCAACATGTTGACCACTAGGTAATTATAATTTATGGAAAATGTGAGATTATCATGAATTGTAATGTATAAACTCAATTGGATTATTTTTACGAGCAAGAATTACGTGTTCTTTGACAAATGACATTACACTAAACAAAGAAAAAGCAGTTACCAGTGATATTTCATGTTATTCAGCACAAATTCATTGGGCCAAATTATATCCTTTTTTGACTCAATCATAAGCCGAGACATTTTCTCCCAACTTTTCCAACGCTGTATTTTTAAAATGAATGTACTATAGCTGCCAATTTGAATACTATTACGCATAATGGTTAACTGTCAAACCCCATAGATGGCGCTGGTTCCTAAAAAAAAATACACATCATCTTATTTATAATAATAATAGTAATGGCCCTTTATTGTCCAACAGAAGTACATCCAATAACAGAACAATATTAAGTAAAGTAGAAAGAAAAACAACAAAAAT
>JARFOC010039506.1:0-24563 GCA_031763485.1 Osmoderma eremita | reverse complement strand
TAGCTACATATAATGTTCATAAGCATGAAAGTAATAGCTCGAAAATCGTAGAAGTACATGTTGGAAACAGTAACGTAGATAAACCGATATGGTGATAGCGCTATTCATGTAATATATATGATCTAAGGTAAATGGCAATTAAAAATATCTTCGATTGGCCTTTACTTCTAGAAGAAAACTAAGTTTTTATTTTTCTGTACCGTGGCAACTTGAATCGAAATTAACTTGCTGTTACCTGTCATTGTATGATGCTTTGTCATCATCGTTTAATAATGAAGTACATATTCTTAAAATAACAACAATAGAACAGTATATATGCATGTATACCAGAAGTTCTATTTTTTTTTTCTATCTTCTATTGAAACCCCATTGATATATCTTTGTGCGGTGTTTGGCATTTCTTCCACTGCATTTATAAAATATCTGTCAAAATCACTAAGAACTTTCTGTACAATTGCCCCTTACATTTCTTACCAGGCATCAACGAAATGTGCTAATATAGTAGCATATATACAAATCTAAATTAATTTATGTCCACAACATAATACAAAATATGTACATAATTGAATTCTACATTATCCTGGATAATGTATGTAGCAACAAAAATCATCTACAAAAAGATCTAAAATAGCAAGGAAAACTTGTACATTTTTATTTACTTATGGAACCTCGTGTATAGTATACACTTATATAGAAATCAATTTTACCCTTTTTTTCAGTACAAACAAATACACTAAACAACATTCACTCCATCACGACAGTCGTGCATGAAAACATATCTTATCAGTTAAATGAATCATACTGTATAAGTAAGAACTACTATTATTGTATGCATGCCTACATAATTACGAAACCAATTTATACGCCTGTATGTTCATTATTATATTTCTTTTTCGTAAGCGCACAATGCAAATCAATAATTGCTAAAACACGTGACTTATTAAAGTAATAAAAATAAATATTATAAGAAAAAAGTCACCCACACCCATCAATTTTTTTTTCTATACAATATTCCTTTCCTTTGAAAATCTTATTTTTGCATATTCAAATAACCCGGCTTGAACTAGCGCCCCCATACAATTTACAGTGTAACTAGATTATGACAAGTTCGAAGAAAAACAATTTTTGGTTATCTCAAACCAAAATGTGCCTTTCTCCACTAAATTTTCAGTGCAATAGATTTAATTTCTGTGCTATTTACCTCTAAAAACTGACTCTCAGACGTTACCACTCAAGGCAAGTAGATTCACATCGCATTTCGTGTGTAACATAAAAAAAAATTACTCGGAACTTGTATAGTGCATTAAAAAAAACGTGACCGAACGTTCTCCCCAATTAATTTAACACAATTTCCTTTCCAATTAACTGAAATATTTAATTGCCACACTGCTATATTACCGTATATGTTTGTTAGCACTAGGTTTATACAGAACAAAATCTATTCATGGGAACGCCTAATATTCGTATATATTTATTTAGTATGCGTTTACACACACTTTATGAATAAAGTTTCGTTTGGCCCCGGGGCTTTTAAATTCATTTCTGTGTTTATTTTCTTAACTCGAAAGATCAGAATGAGAAAATCCGATACATATACTTCTGTATTGGGAGGTGGCGTCATCTGATGGCGAACGAATTAGGAAGGTTTTATTGATTCAATTTCCAATTGTATATTTATTATATTAAGGATTAACATAACAAAATTATGTTTGTACAGATATCTGCAACTAGTTACTGATAGATTGATGTAGATTTGAAAATGAAATAATTTCAAAATATTATTTACAGTTTTAGTGATTTTTTTTTATCACGTATTTTAGGTTGGCTAGCAATAAATGTCAGTTCTCAACTTTATTTGAAATATCCGTTATTATTTTTTAATTAGCCTGAAATTTATGTAAACTTAAACAGAATATAAAATTTTAATACGCTACATGTTAAAAATTATTTTAAATTTACAGGAAAATCAACCATCATTCACTATGGATCTCAAATCAGACAGCCAGATATTATTATCAGCATTAAATGTTATCCCATCGGAGAAAGTTGTCACCATAAGGGAAGACAGCAATTCCGATTCAAGCTTTTTAATTTCACACCTGTTAAAACAGATCCTTCAAAACGATAACAGCAGTGTATGCTTGGTAATCTTGCGTAACACAATTGACCATTTCCAGTGCATCAGTAAGCGCTTAAATTATAATCTATCAGACAAAATTAAAGAAAAACGTGCAGCTATTATCGAACCTTTAAATATGTTAGCGAGCGATATTGGTAAAGAAACAGATCAAAAACTTCTTGTCGATAATCCTGGTGAATTATTAAAGAACTTGTTTTTAATTATTGAAGAAACTTTACGCGAAATGTTACAAAATAACTTGGGTTTAGTGTATTTTGCCATCGATGATTTAAGTGTGCTTATCGACTTGGGTTTACAACCTAAGCACATTATTTATTTAATGAACACTTTGGTGAATTTTGACGAAAGGTTAAATGTGTTAGTGAGCACCCGAGTCTCGGGGTCAGTCGATCAAGTTGTGTGCAACGCTCTGTGTTATATAAGTGACGTAATCATCAGCGTCGAATCTTTAAAAACCGGACGTAGTTTTTATGTATCAGGTGTTCTAACGATAGCTAGAAATGACATTGCCATTGAAAAATATCAATTTAAAGCGATGGATAGGGGTGTACAAATATTCAAACCTGGAGAATCTGTATATAGAATCTAATAAAATTAGTTTTGGTGAAATTAATAGTTTTTCTCTTTAGTTAAAACCCCTTCACTTATATAAGCCATAGAAATGTGTTTAAATTTCCCGCCCTAGTCAAAATTGGAATTTTTATATTTAATGCCATTATTGTGTTGACTTTTGTTCGTTAGAGGACGCTGATTGATTTTGGTTTTCTACTTTACCGACAGCAAGAAAGAAAATTGAATTATGGCGGGAGTAGTTTTTTTAAAAATGTATACCAGGCTTTAATTATACTCAAACAAATAACAACTCTAATGAAATATAGAGAAATAATGAAATAAATCGTTGTGGATTCCAAAACAGATATTTAGTTCTATGAAATAGATAAGGTATCCGATTTAATTCGGAATATAAATTTTAAATCTAATGTACTGTTGGGTATAATTTTTGAACGTTGGTGTGTGCGCAAAAACACCAGATGTGTTATTCTTGTCGCACAATATAAATTTTTCATCCAATTAATCCTTAAATTGATGATTTCATACATGCTTTATAATTGAAGCAGCGATGTTTGCTGGGTTCTAAACCATATTGTGTTCGACAACATCATTTGAAAGCGCACGTGTTTTTATTTGTGTATCTAACTGCGTTTGATCTTGACATAAAGCTTTATAAATATGTAACGTATGCACCCGTTTATTTTAAAATCACCAACACTCCTATAAATTACGTTAATAAATTTCGGATATTTATCGGGATAAAACCTTAAAACCGGGTTTACACAGCTATTGTTTAAATCTGAGATTTATGATGGGTGATTGTGTTTTAAGAAACGACGTACGTTAATGTCGAGATTGTACGCCGCTGGTTGAGTTGAAAGAAGACGCTGTTAGCAATACGTGTCACCACTAAGGCCCAAATTCCCGGGGTGCTACACACAGTACGTATTGATTTCAAAATCTCATTGAAGCTGTAAATACTAAATACCTTACATAAATTCATCCGTGTGGATCGTAAATGGATATAAATATCGAAAAAACAATCTAAGCAGGCTGACTAATACTAAAAAGGTATATAAGTATATAATATCCGCATTTACATTCATAATAGAATTTTTTTGTTCTGAAAAAGGGAATGGAAAAATGACAAAATCTATGAGAAAGAGGGCGATGTGATTAAAGGACATTTATCATAACAACAATTAGAGATCGCTTACATCGCCGTAGCATTAAACGAAAATTAAGCTTAAATAGACAGCATGGATAAGTCCGGACAAAAATGGATTTTGGAATACCGAGCACAGGCGATGAATCCTGTGTCGATGCGGTGAGAGCCTTACACCAGACGATCTACGCCTTGAGAAACGCATTAGAGAGGAGTCGTAATGAGATATTGGAATTGAAAGAGAATAGTTGGCCAAAAGAAGCTGTTGGGGAAACTGTCCGTCATTTGAGTATCGAAAATCACGTTTTAAGGCAAAAAGTTGTCAATACAGAAATTCCTGAAAAAAGCAAATCCATTTCTAAAAAGATTAAAAGGAGAGAAAGTAAAGAAGTTCTTCAGACCATACAACGGGATTACAATTATAAAAATATAGATATAAACATTGATAATAATAATCGAAAGGCATCAACGTCTTTAGAAAATGTTTCGACATCACAATCACCTAAGAAATTAAGCAAATCCAGAACAGTTTGTTTCTCAAACACCTTTGAGGGTGAACGGCAAATATCAACTTGCAATTCTTTTCATATCGCATCATTAAAACAACATAAATCTAATAAGATCAGTAAAGAGGGTTTTAATGAAGAAGATTTAACGAAAGAAGATTGTAATAAACATAAATCCAAAGGCAAAGGCTTGATATCAAATAAAAATTTGTGTTTCAAAGAAGAAATTATCAGTGAAGATTTAACAGTATCTAAAAATGGAAGTATCACAAATTTTGTGAAAGAAACCCAAGATTCTATTGAAAAATTGGAAAAACCAATCAAGCATTTTTGGGTAAGTAAAAGTAAAGGTGATGGGGCGGTAATAACAGGGATAAAACGTGAAGTAACTTTTATAAAGTCGACAGAAGACAATACAAAGGTTTGTAAGAAATCATCAGTATTAAATGAGCAATTTTCTGATAAGAATAAAGTGGCAGGCATTAAAAATAAAGCTAAAGTGATTAGAAGTGATAAAAAGGAAAATGAAATCTTTAACGAGAAGAATGTCAAATGGTTTGCCGATAGCAATAAATCTGCAGGGCAATCTACGTTAAGTGAAACAACAAGTGATACGGTTTTGAAAAAAGAGAAATTAAAAATCATAAATATAGAATTAGCCGAATTATTATCGAAAGGTAAGATTGAAACAGATGAACCTGAGACAACTAAAGAAAGCACTAAAATAGATGAAAGTAATGATACAAAAACGATAGAATATACAGAAACAAAAGAAAGTAGTAGTATAAAATCGATTGAGTGTAAAGAAACAGATCAAAGTAGTGCTAAAACAATTGAATGTACAAAAACAGTAGAAAACAATAGTGTAAAAAGAAAATCTATAGTGACTACCGAAAATATTGCAAGAGAAATTGAAGAAAATTGTGTAGAACAAACAATAAAAGGAATTGCCAACAATATCCAAACATCGTCAAATAAAGTTGCTTCATTATCTACCTCCCAAGTGGAATTGATAGGCACAAATAAGGAAATTAACTCACCGCAGATTAATCCAAATAGTCCAAATTCCTCAGGAACTTCATCAACTTCCTCAGTAAATGAGAAAAAAGTAGAAGTTTCTGTTAAAATCTATAAGGGTTTGAAAAAACCAATCGAAATAGATATACAAACAAAGAAGAAACATCGATCTTCCAAGAAAGCACCGAAACAACCAAAAATGAATAATAAATCGCAAAGTACGCCATACGAAAGAGTCAGTCAAATATCGACACGTGAAGTTCAAACACACATTGACACAGCTACAAGCAATAATATTGTGACGAACCTCTTACAGAATGATGCTGAACAGGAAGTCGACGAAGTTGAATTAATTTTCACGACGGAGGACACGAAAGACACGGACTTTAAAGAAGAATTAGTACCGATCGATGCTTATACTGAAACTCAATTGTTACCCTGCCCCATGTCGGATTACGATGAGAAATTGTCGGCGGAAACTTCTGATAGGGAACTAGAAGATGATGTCTTCAATGATAACTTCGAGAATGAAAATCAAGAGAATTGTAACTTTCAGTATCAGACGTACGATTTCCGTAGAGAAAACTCGCAAATTTACAATTCGAAATCGGATAATTCGATAAATCGCGATGATAAAAGTTTGAAAAGTTATTACTCGTATCAGGATTCCAGTTTTGAGAATAAGTCGTTGGAGAAGGATGAGAGTTTTGATAGATTCGAAGAAAAGGATTCGAGGATTATCGAAACAGACATATCTAAGATCGGTATACAGGATGTCGAGTATAATCTGGGTCGGAGGAATACTTGCCCCAATCCGATACAATACAGACCGATAATGCACAGGTATGGATAAAATTTTTGATTGATGATGATTTACTTTGTTAGATATATAAAGAAACTTGTGTGTCTACCGATTTATTTATAACTGCTTTTAGAGTCAAACTTTAAACTCAACTGTGATATGATTTTTAACTATACTAACATAATATGACAGATACGTTTGCTTGCTATTAATATTTCTGCATTATTCACACCAATTAATTCTATTTAACACTTTAACTACTCCTTAATGACTAATAATAATCTCCCTTTAACATAGACCGGTTCTTCTTGTGCCTTTTTTTAGAGAAGCTTTAGGTAGAGGTGTAAATTCTAGAAAGTGCAGACCGATTTTAGCTCATTCTAATGTTATTAGAAAGGAATCTGGCGCTCAAACTGATATCTCTGCCTTGCCCGGTTCATCTTGGAGATCGGAAAGTAGCTTGGGGCATAAGGTAAAACTTTAACACCTATTTTAGAACACATAACAGTAAATTTTAACATAAACATGGAGGTCAGATCATTTTCTTGTTAACCGTGTATTAATTCTGTGCTATCGAAGGTGAAAATTGGAGAGAATTTCACAACGTTGCCATCAAAATATCCCCACCCTGGTTCACGGTTGCGATTATCAGAGAAAACAGTTGAAGCTAGGAGGGTTTTATTATCCGACATCGGTTTTACGAGTATGGTTCCAGAACTATCGAGGTCAGCCGATCATTTGTTTCCTCCAGTCGTTAGAGGACCAGTAGTCAGTTCTTACGGGCAATTCTTGCGGACAACAGATTTGTATTCACCAGCTTATACTGTAGGTGATTGATAACTTGTGCCGAAATGATGTTAAACAACATCTTATATTGTAGTCACAGAAGTTCGTATGGACTACGACAACACCTAGTGAAGGTAGCCATTCTCACTCGAGATATTCGAGTCAGTACCCTTTAGCATCGCCCCCGGCTCCCACTAGACGTTGCTCAGCCCCTGTGTCACCTTCGAAGAAGGCAACAGTTTTGAAAACGGCCCCCTCTAGGGTGCGTTTTGCAAACGGTTCCCTTCCCGAATTAAGAGGAGATTGGGCAGCTACCGTTGATAGTGGAGAATCTACCGATAGTTTAGTAGAAGAAGCCGAACATTTTTTAAGGCGATCCATCGATTGTTTAGCCCCCTGCAAAGAAATTTGTTTCAGAAAGTAAGTTTTACAATCACCGCAATCATTAAAACCGAAATGGGACCCATACCGTTTCTTTGTTTCGAAGTGAAAACATTAAAATCGGCGCCAGGCGAGCCTCCGCCCCTGAACCGTCCAGGGACAACGTACCGCCTCAAGGTTGGCAACCCTTCTTACCCAGAATCCCACGCGATCTACATTTAGATTACTGGGTCAAGGTAATATCTCCCGAAGGGCGCGTCAGAGGTGGGAGGGTCAGATACGTCGGCCCGCTAATTCATCAGCCAGAAGCTTTCGTCGGAGTCCAATTGAGCACTCCGGACGGCCATTCGGATGGTACTCACAATAATAGGAGGTACTTCAATTGGTAAGTGAAACCTCCGAGGGAAATTTGGGGATTCAACTTAACACTATTAATATTTTCATGTCTAGCGAACCTTATCACGGACTTTTTGTACCATTCAAGAAGATTATCATGGGTTGGAGACCCTAAATGTTAAAATGTCAAATATATCTCTTGTAAATACAGGATGCGGACTATTTTTATTTATAAAAACGATTTAAAAACACAATGTAAGATATAGTGTATTGATGGTATATCTTCAAAGTTATGTGAAATTACTAATTTACTATATCTGATTTATGGTCCTCCTGTATATAAATTTTAGCGTAATTTTAGTATGTATAATTAGAACTATAGTACATGAGCTATTTCTTATAAATTGGTATATACTCATTAAACGTTTACAAATATATATAACAATTGCAAATCCGTTACCTAATAAAAAAGAATTAAAAGCAATATACAGGGTGTTCTCCAAAAGTAAAATTTTACCGATACTAATTATGTTTTTACAGAAGTTATCGATAGATCAATAATAAATTGATAATCAAAAATATCAAAAAAGAAAGCACTAATGAAATTTTCTTATTTAAGCCACTTCGTAATAGCGATAATTACAAATTTGGGGGGCGATGAAGACTTAACTACGGACATCCTCTGTATTATGCAAAATAAAACGCATACTTAACGATTTGTGATTTAAAAATCAATGTTAAATATTGTTATATGGTGCTATAATAGACTTAATAATATTTAAAAAAAATCTTCCGTTGCAGTTTTAAAAACAGTGAAAGTTTCATGTTGAACGGGCCTATGATATATTTTTTTTAATTGTATGTCAAATAACTAGTTTAATATATTATAGATTAGATTTAGAGGAATAAATCGTATATAGATAACAACTGCGGGGCACCACAGTAAACACATTGTATCGGATCACTCCTCAGCTCACAATAATTTATTCTGGGATGAGGAGTGATACAATGTGTTTACTTTTAGATAAATAATAAAAACGTTGCTTTTTTGTTTGCTAATATTATAGGCTTTGTGAGTTAATAATGAATATAGAAAATATATAGTATAACGAGAAGCAAAACAATAGCGTTATACAGTGGCGGCTCGTGAGTTTTTAGGGGTAAGGGCTGTACAGAAATCATGGCAACAAAGGTAGCTATCGAAATCTCACTTATGTTTCTCGACAAATTGCTAACATACAATCCAGCAGTTTATTTTGATGCACTCTTTTTTTTTTAATGCACTCTTGCAAATGCCCCAAATTTGTTGGAGCTCCATACAGGTTCACCTTTAAACAAGCATAGAATACAAAATAATCTGCTGTTTTTTCACAATCACATATCCGCGAAGCATCTTCATAAATTTTGTCTTTTACAAGACAATTTAATTTCAAGTTTTTCCTCAAAACCCTATCTTAAAAAGGGGATTTTTAAAAGTTCTTCAGGCGAATTCGTATTGAGTTTACGTAACACAGCACAGTACCGTTGACTAAAATGATACACGCTTATCGGGCGTCGAGACACAATCAAACGGTGCTACGATGTCGGCCGCCCCGTTCACCGTATACTAAACGGCTGTTCGAATGTTCCCGGCACGTCATTCGGCAACTCAAACGGGACCAAGGAAATTTCTGTCCGGAGATATTGTGTTTATTGTTGTACGAAAGCGCTTTAAATATTGTTACGTACATAAAAAGTAATTTAAGAAATTACTTTTTGTTTTTCATTAGTGCTGTTGTAAAATTTAATCAGTGCTGCTGGACGGCAGCCCTTATACACCAGCCGCCACTGGACTATTATATATATTAAATAGGTACATAGATAGAGAAATACTAAAAGGATAATGTATTTTATGTATTTCTGTTGTATAAAGGAAGAAGAGAAAAAGATGAGATGTTTGGTAGTTGTAGAAATAGAAAATCGACAAATTTAATGCCGAATCATCGTTAGATGTTACAATACCATGTTATTTACTCACAATTATGAAAAGATGGCTTTAACTCCTATTATAACAACTTTGTATATATTTTTAGACAACTCTTTCTTACTTCTGCGTCGCCTGTACACCAAATACAATTGAAAATTATTGGATTGGACTGGGTTTTTGATTACTGCTCTCTACTGTTTATTTTAGAATCGAATGTTTTTTACTAAGTTTTATAAGGTCGCACAATTTAAATATAATGAAACAAATTTATTTATCATACAGGCTTCCCAGAAGTAGCTTATCGTACACCGTGTATATTATTTCATTTTCGAATTCTGTGTTTCAGTGGGATAATTGCACATATAGTATTGTATTTATTCTAATAGGCGCCCGGCGTTTAATCATTTAGGCATCTATCTTTGCGACGTTTAAAATAGGTGCGGCATTTCTTTCGAATCAAACCAAATCCTCATTTTTTATTCTTTCACTATCCATCTCAAAACAATTGTATTACAACTAAGTTTTTTGATACAAAACGGCATCGTTTTAGTGTCACATACGGAATTCAATCTGAATGTGGTTAACTGGGATTCTCCTACCTACTTGACGTTGATTTGGCGCATTCGCTTGAAGAAGCGGTGTTTATTTCATTCGGCATTATTTTCTCGTGGCGGTTATTCAAATAACGGCGCCAATTAGACTAAATACGGTATATTAACAGTTTTATTCCTCTTTAAAAGACAGTTCTGCAACATTCAAATTAATACTTTCGTAATCTCACTTTTTATTTTCAGAATGAATTAATGTGCTGATTACAAAAAATGTGGGTTAAATAGTTATTTTCTGTTCATTATGTGTATATTATTGTTCCGAATATCAAGGTGGCTCGTATACTATTGTGACCAATATTCAAAGCTCGAGAAAACAGCATTTAAATCTTTTTAACGACAGCTGTCTGTATACCCACTTACAGATGCTTTTCTCCCATTTCTAATATTCAATAGTCAAATTATAACCAAAAATATATTGTATTATAAGAGAACAAAAATATCCTGCAACTATTTTCTTCATTCGCTGTTATATACTGTAATAGAATGCAGACTGTATCATGTAAAGTGTAAGCGGCATAATAAAGGAAAACATATCTAATCTTGTGGCTTTTTTTTATTATTATTAACCCCTATAAAATCTCAAATAAAAAATGTTTTTCAATAATTTTTTTTTATTATCTCTTTTTTATAAACATTAATAGATGTTTACTTTCTTTGCGCTTGAACATTCCTAATGTTATCTCTGCCAGGGAAGTTACGCAGTGGTGGAGTACGTTTCTTCCTCTCTTCCTTGCTCCTATTCCTCACAACTTTGCTGTGAATCGCACATGAGACACAGTAATGCAGTTTTGCATATAATTTCGGTAAGACATAAGCTACAATAAAACGAAAATATACAATGAATGAAAATTAGGAAAGTATAAGATTAATTCAGATTATTTTACTACTTACATGTGTACACCGACGCATCTGTTATATCCCTAACTGCGGCAGCCTCAACAATGTTTCTGATTACAAACTTCTTGATCGCTTTATCCTTGGGGACGCATCTAGCACAATTGGTGCAGCGTACCGGCTTGACGTGACCACGTCCGTGCTTAGCACGT
Organism: Osmoderma eremita; assembly: GCA_031763485.1. Classification (NCBI taxonomy): domain Eukaryota; kingdom Metazoa; phylum Arthropoda; class Insecta; order Coleoptera; family Scarabaeidae; genus Osmoderma; species Osmoderma eremita. Next base: position 13,255 of record JARFOC010039506.1, on the reverse strand, counting down.
CCCCCATTGCGTCTTTTACAAGTCTAAAAACGAATGCATGTGATTAAAGTGAGGTTAATAAAAATTATAAACAACATCCATATCCACTAAATTTAAGTCCCTAGAATGATGGATTAATTCAAATATGATTAAAATTCATTTAAAACAAACTGGAATATTCGCAAAAAATGATAATAGTAATAAAATACTTACCATTGTATACCACTGCCGTTAACAACAACCGGAAATAAAGATCGAAAGGTGTAGAGATTTTTGCAATATTAAGTTGTCCCTTGTTGCGTGTAACGGAACTTAAAAAGAAGCGGTAAATTTAAACTTACCGCTATTTAACTATTTAAAGAGAAATTGTGAAATCCAAATCAACTTTTTTCACAAATTATAATTGGAAAGGTGAAAGCATGGAATTGAAAATCTATAAATACAACGATTATTCCCGTAACAATCAATAGTATGTGTTAAGCTATATAGTTATTAAAATCTAAGTATGAAATTCGTAAGTTTCTAGTGCATTATTTACTTAATATCATATTGGAATAATCTTATTTGTAGGAGATATTTATTCTGGTACTTTTATTTGCGGTGGTATTATGTATAAGTGACCCTAAAAGATACAAATCAAAAAGTAGAAGTAACTCAAATAATGAAGGAAATTATTTAGTAGACTTTGGAGCGCAAACAGGGCCGGTGGGTGCTTTCCAATGGTTTGCTACATTTCCAGCACAATAATATATGTATGTTTTTGTTTATTAACAATAAAAACACTCGATATAATCAAGGGAAACTTTTTATTTCATATATCTTTTTCTTTTAAATATCACTATAGTAATAGTATACTTCAACAAATCCCATGTTGTAAAACACACATTTAATTTATCAAAAAAAAAAAAAAGAGAATCATCACCTAGGTATGCTATAAATTCAATTTAAATATTGTATCAATAACATGAGCTAATACGAAATATTTAAAGTACTAACACACAATTAAATATTAATCGTCTTTCAAAGCGTTTTCCATCGCTTCTTTTAGATTCTTCTCAAACACTTTCTTTGCATCTGAGAAACCCTGTTTCGTTTTTCCGAAGGAATTTGGCCCAGACGAAGTCGGCGTATCTCTGCAATTTACTCATTTAGTATGAAAAATCCTCAGTTCTTTTACAACATCCTTGAATTACCGTCCTATGTTTCTCATACGCATTTTCGCCTCAGGTGGCATTTCCTCCGGTTCATCGTCACTGTCCTGGTTAAACGCAGAGGCCACGGACACCTTCTGTTTATGCGTCGGTGTTTTCTGTCCGCCCAGTTTCATCTGTATGCCCAAACTTTTCAACCTGTGTTTAGCTCCCAGGGAAACGTTATCCAATTTCTTCTCATCTCGTCTCTGCACGGGCGATCTCGACCGGCTGCGATCTCTTCTGGCCGCGTCTAAGCCTAACAAACACTGACAAATTTAAAGATTTTAATATAGAGCAGCGGTAAACGCATGCAAATTCGATAAACAGATAGAGGTTATATCTGAAACGTCAAATATCTTGTCAAATTCACGCACGAATTTGATTGTTTTAATTACCGGATTTCGATTTCACATCTTCCCCGTATTTCCTACTCATCCTTATTGCCGGTGGTTTTGATGTTGATCGGGAAATAAAAAGAAACCAATTAATGGCATTGAAAAACTAACACATATTCACCTGCAGATATATTCACCGCATGTGACACGAAATACGATTATGCAGTTGTAATACTAAAGTCCGTTTTAAACTAGAAATTTTAGATACAAATCTTGTATTTCGAGCTATAAATGATTGTTTATTGTACATTATTTAAATTATCTGTAGAATAAATAGCAATCTAAGTTTTCTCCCAATTATCAATTGTGTAAATATCCCAAAAATTATGATAAATATTATAGTGTGCAACGTACTTATATGCAACATAGTACAATCAGGTGCACCACCTACTAACTAAGAAATTACCTACATAATTAAATAATTTTCCTTACATGAAAGTATAAAAATGAATCAATAACAGATAAATTTTACCCAAAAACATGCTTCACTAGAAAATCTAACCATAGAATATATATAATGCAGGTACTTAACATTTTATTATATATGGCATATATAATATGATTAACATATTTCTAAATTTTAAGGCCAAGATGATGGAACTACAGTAACTTCGCATTATGACTTATATAAGAATATGATTATTAAAATACATGTATCACAGAAGGTTAAATGCTTACTCAAGCAGACTCTCTGAAATTTGAATATTGAAATGAATGATTTATATAGCAATGTTTTGTAATTATATTTTATGTTCTAAAACTTTTTTTAATTTATTATTTCACATATTACAAGTGTTAAACATGATCATGTCAAAGCTGGAGATGGAGTAGTTCAAAATATCTAATTTCAAATAATGATGATTGGCAGTACTGCTCAAACATGACACTTCAAAAAAAATACTTTCATAAACATAACCTATGATTATTATTATTGACTAGAAATATGTTCACTTATCGTTGAAGGTAATTTTAATTCTTGGCGAAAGTTTATCAATAATAGGTACTGTTTTGCTCTAGCCACTCGTAATTGTAGATGACAGAACCGTTCTTATTCCTATTAAAATTGGCCTGGGAATCCCGTTATCGTATTCCTTTAATTATAACTATCGGTTTTATGGCCCTAGACATCCGAATGCAATTCGAAATTAATATACAGATGCGAAGAATCCGCAGGGCTAGGGCTCAAATTGTTCCAAACGGGCCTCAGATTGTAGATGAAAATCATGATTCAGATGGTAAGAATTAGTTTCTTCAAATGATTTTAAATAAAGCACTACAAAAAATATAATTTTTGTATTGTAATAGATGCAACAAGGCATGGCCACTTTCTTAATATTTCTTATTACATTTTCATGCTTATTAGCAAGGTTGTCTTTAACGTATTTTTAATTTTTTTGCTTATTTCTTTAAGTTAAAAAATACTCTTTACCACCTTGTTGAGTAAAGAACTCTGAATACGCATTTCGGCAACTAAGTTGCCATCCTCAGCAGAAAACCACAAAGGAGAAAATATGTCAGGCATAGCACTCCGAGAACAATCCTGCTCTTAGAACACCACAATCAACATTCTGTGACAACACATGTTGATTGTGGCGTTCTAAGAGCAGGATTGTTCTCGGAGTGCTACGCCTGACATTATATTTTCTCCTTTGTGGTAAGGGGTATTTTTTAACTTAAATTTATTTTAAGCCACCACATCCTATACCTAACCTACATTGCTTATTTATAACAAATTTACTAGAAACTAATTTTTTATTTCCTCACTTTTATTTATACGATTCTTTAGTTCATCTCGAAATTTTCTTTGATTTGAATATCTGAAATTCTTATTGTTACACTCTCAATTTTTTGTGTAATATCAGGAAGAAACTGTAAGTACTGGCTGCAAGGGTAATTGTATGTAATCGATGTCAAATGTAAATTTGGAAATCAGCAGCAAATCTGTTGATTTTTTTTTAACTAGAAATAGTTAATTTATTTCAAGAAGATAATGAAAATAGGACACAAAATGATATGTTGTTCGAACGTATTGTGTTCAAACTAGGGATGGGTGATATACAAGAAACTATTATCAATAACCGTTCCCGGTCGATAACAGCTTTAACCAGTTCTCGATCTTCGATATTAACAGTTACCAACATAACTGGTAGTCGATAACGCTTGATACAATATGCTCTCAAGAACAGATACACTTCGGCGTTCTTCGTCCCCGTTCTCGTTAATAATATTCGCTCGGTCAATAGTAGTGCGATATGTACAAGTGTTTATTGCTTATGTTTAGATAGAACACGAAGCGGCGGAAGGGGTACTTTTTTCCTCGTTGATTTAAGAGAAAAACAATTGATATCGAATTTAAATTAGAAACTATCCTAGCGCTGTTTCTTTAAGTTAATTCAATATGCATTTCTATTTCTTAAACGTGTCTACGTTGTATTCTCCAATTGGGCTAGTTGCGTGTTGTTTTTCTTTTTGTAAATGTATTTATATATAAGCGATCCTAACAGGGAAATGTTTGATATTTCATCTAGCGAACTGATTATAATATATCGCACAGTTATTATGTATAGCATATCCAAAGCGCCGAGAACGATAATAACCAGAACTGTTTAAAATAACGGTTATTGAAAAATAACGTCGCGGTGATAACGGTTATTTTCCTATCCCTGGTTCAAACATACAGGTCAGTTTAAAAACACGACCAATAACTCATGCCTCTCCCCAACAGGGTGAGCCAGTTATAGTGGGTCAAAGGCGGCCGCTAGTGATTATTTTACGCCTGCGCCACATTATTATAGTATTATATGAACATTTTCTTTTATTTTAAGACATTTTTTACAAATTGATTCACATTTATTTGAATTACCATTCAAGAGTAATTGCGACCACTAGGGTACAGGGAACTGCAAAAATAAATAAATATTGCAATGAACTAACCAATACTTTAACTTTCATAAATTTGATTTTGAAAATAATACTTACCTAATTCTGTAGGATCAAGTGATTCTTGGTTGACGATAGAAGAGGAGGAAATGGACCATGAAGATATCGAAATCCTATTTCAAAACCACGAGAGGCCTTCATTGTAAGTTGTCTTTCTCTGTGTTTTTATTTATTCCACTTTGTTACATACTGACTGTTGTGTGATTGCATAGATATATATTAATAAATTTTATATTTTTATCACTTTTTTTTTATAATACATATTTATATTATACTAATGCTGGGGTATCTTTTCGACATATTCGACGATAGAGTCTGCGCAAAATATCTTTTTTATTTTAAAACTTAGATAGTATACATAAAAAGGAGGTGAGAGAAGTGTATATAATAATAAATTATATATACGTAACAAAAATAAATGCACAAGAATATTGTGTAGAAGAAACGCTGAAGTAAATTCACGTATTCTTTATGTTTTTAATATTATTATTATCTTTTGCAAGTTTGTTTTTTTAATAACGGATAGTATACAACAATAATCTTGAGTTGGGTTTGAAGAGAGAGAGAAAAGAGGGTCCACGGTAGGGGCAAAAATAACATCCGTATCGAACAGATACAAAAATGGCAGTTGCTTGTAGCCCTCGACTGAAAAAAGAAAAATACAAAAAACAAAATTAATGAAAACCTAAACAGTTGAGGTGCTAAATTCTGTAACTACCTTTGGAAAATGTTCAGCTAAGACGTCACTACGGTCGTAAGCCTCGGAGTAGTATCCAGGTCATGTGGGTGACTCTGACCTTCCGTCGACGGTTCCAAATTCAGTACCACAGGGATCATATTCTGCAAGCTCTAAAATTTGAATTGAAAAGTTGAACGTTAGTATATCGTCAAGTATACTAAAATATATACGGGTTCTTTACTAAACATAGGGTAAAAATAAATTATTTTACCAGAAAATAATCAAATATACTCTTAAAATATTTTTGCCGCATGTTTAGTAAACAGCCTGTATATTTTACGAAATTTTAATATATATACATAATTTCGTCGACAAATGATTATATATATATATATATATATATATATATACAGTATGATCATCAATTCGATGCAAAATCTATCAAGGTGTTATTAAATTGTAAAATAGAAATATGAATATTATAAAAAGATATTGCACACCCTGCATATATTTGATTACAACATTAAATGATGAGCATACGAATTAGGTAATATAGTTCTCGGAACTAAACAACCGACTTTCGACATTTTGTTGTTTCATGACATGGTTGCCAGAGCATTTCAAAGCATGTCATATGATTGGACAGGTATTACATTGGTTATGGTTAAAAAATACTAAAAGTATTAACACTAATTTCAACGTCAAAACGACAAATGGCAAGTAAGCGCGTCGACAAACTTACATTATCTATGCAACTGGCAACGCGCTGTAATGGAAGAAACCTTATGAGAACGAAACGTCACTAGATTTGACATTACTATGCATTTGCTGAATGTGAAGTTTTGTTGGTATGATTTCAACATTATCGCTGTTCAAAGTCGGCTGTTTCGTTTAGAGGACTATACATATTAATTATAACTACCACCATTTACTTTTTAATTTAAAATTAATAACAAATCAACGGGTATATGCATACGAGGGCCGCCTTTATTTTAAGTTTCTATAATCGACCACTAGTTGGCGCTATTGAGATGTGTCAGTCAGAGCCAGTAGATATAGAGGGTACCGCCTTCTTTTGAAGTTATAAAATACCGGAAAAACAGCCATGTTTACCTCTATTTGAATCTAACAGGTGTTTGACAGTACGGGATTTATATAGTTTTGCGTATTTTTCTTCAAAAATGCCTTGTTGTGTGGTTAACTGTAGTGAGAGGTCGGAGAAAGGTGTTAAGACTATTTCTATTACTTAATTCACTATTTTATCAAATCTGCAGATTTTAAATAAAAATCACATTAAACATTTTTTTTTATATTAGTGGGTCATTCCAGCATAATAATCGTAATGTTTTACAAATTATTACTATTATGTCAGTGGAACTGGAACCAAATAAATTAAACTTTTATTTTATTACAAAGTATTCAATACTTTCTTTTAGCCTTATTTACTTTGCAATGCTCTACCAACTGTATTTAAATTGGCTTAAATAGCCGCGTTTCTATTTTGTGTAAAAATGACGAAAAATGGGATAAAATGCGGTGTGCTCTGTATCTATTAGCCATGACCTCAGAGCCTATTCTTGTAAAATTCGACATTTGTTATTATGAAACCAGTGGCAGCTTAGAAATTGACCGAGTAATTTATTTACAGCGAGTGATTAAAATAGCAATTTTGTGAAAAAATGTTGTTGACCATTGGCTTGAAGAATTTCAGTGATGAATTTCGTGAGAGTCGACCGAAATCGGTTGTTATTCCAAAAAATATCGATTCCGTGCGCAACATGATTGAAGATCAGTGACTTGCAACGATATAGAAGTATATTTCGGTATATTGAAAATTGCAATACATTCGATTTTGTATGAACATTTAGGTGTGAAAAAGATCCGTTCATGATGGATTCCGCATAATTTAACCGAAACCCAAAAGACGGTTCGTGTTAATTGATGTAACGAAATGCTCAAAAAAATCAACCAAGGAACTGCAAAATCTATATGTAACAACAACAGGCAACAGGTGACGAAACGTGGATAACCGCATGAACCGGAAACTAAGCAACAATCCACTGTTTGGGAGACCTAAGATGAATCGAATCCCACAAAAGTTCCGACAAAATGATCGTTTTCTTCTTCGGTTGTACTGGATATGTTGCAATTATTACTTTAGAGGATCGAAGAACAATTAATGCTGAATGGTATACAACAATTTGTTTGCGAAATTAGAAAAAGCAACCGAAAACATCATATCATTCCTCCTCACGAAACTACCACCTCCCACACAGCGCGATATTTGAATGAGAAAAACATCAAATTACTGACTTATTTATCGGCTAATGACTTCTTTGTATTTAAAAATGTGAAACAATAAATATGTGCACAGCGAATTTCATCACTTCAAGAAAAAGTTTTTGAAGTCTTCAAAAACCATCACGTAGACAACGTGATCTTTGTATACCACAGAAACACCTTACATCTCTTTTCGAGAAATCACCAATGTATTGCTTTGCCAAATTGTATAACGATTTGCCTTTGCATATAAGAAAGATGAATAATCTAAAGGATTTTAAGCGAAATTGCAAGAATTTTTAAATTAATAAGTGCTGCTATTCTTACGAGGAATTTTTATGATTGTGATGTATTTCTTGTTTTGAATTTTTTTAACTATGTTTGTTCTGACACCTGCTAATATCGTAACGATCAAACAGCAAATAAATATTATTATAAAACTTGGAGGCCAATATTTTGAAAAGGAATAAAACAATTTGTTCCGTAAATAATTCTTTCCTGTAAAATACAAAATAGGATACGGTGGCTTAAAATAGCAAAAAATAAAAAATACCCTTACCACCTCGATGATTGAAGAACTCCTGGATACGTATTTCGGCAACTAAGTTGCCATCCTCAGCAGAAACTACGAAGGAAGATAATGTTAGACGTCGCACTCTGGGAATAACACCGAGTGTTATTCAAGTGGTGTTCTGTGTGGTGCAAATCTCCCAGAGTGCGACGACTAACATTATCTTCCTTCGAAATTTCTGCTGAGGATGGCAATACGTATCCAGGAGTTCTTCAATCATCGAGGTGGTAAGGGTATTTTTTATTTTTGCAATTCTTTCCTAGTTTTCGTGAAAACATAAAAGGCGACCCTGATATTATCATAGCCGCAAAAATTTTATTTATACATTTTTGAGGTTTTGTAAAATAAATACGCAGTACTGCAACTACTGAACAAGTTTAACTAAATATATAAGCCTATCAGATACTAAAGACTAAATAACTAATTTTTAAAATGTATTTTTACTAAAAAATATATATATCTTTCTGATCTAAGGATAATTTTTTTCTATCTAAATATTCTATATAATAAAAGCACCTACCATCAGTTTAGTATTATAGCCAACCTCCCTAAATTTAATTATGTACTTGTCATTGTAGTGACATAATTTAGTTATCTCGATCTATCTCTTGATTTGTGTTTTAGAAATTGGATTTTTATTATATTTTACATTTGCACCGCTTATCGTTACCTGATTCATGCCAAATAGTATCCTACTTGGGTCTAGCTAAAGTTCTAAAGGAAATTTCATAACGAATAGCCGAAATTTCTTACGATTACCGCACACACAATTACAAATATTCGCGAATAACGGTATTCGTGAATACATCAAATTCGTAATAATCGTTCACGATGTAATCACGGATGCTTTTAATCATTAACCGTAATTTCATAAATAGAGTAGTCCAAATTTAAGAAATACGTATTACGTCATATCCGGTTTGAGCGCTAGAATAGTGGGACGAGTGTATTATAGTATCTTTAGGGGTGTCTACGGTTTGAGTTCAGGGGCGTCGGCACACAATATCTGTCAAAATACATAACATTGTATATGTTGAATAAACAAAATCCAATATCTAAAATCACGCGCTAACCTAAATCTCACAAGGCAACACCATCATCAAAGATATACGACACGATATATATTTATATTCTGAAGATCCTTCGACTTACTCCGACACTGCGAGCAAAGGCTCTGGAACGTTGCCGTTAAGAATAGCCTTGCCTTTTGGGTACGTTGAATTTACAAAAACACATTTTTAAACATACACAAAGAATTGTTTGTTGATATTTACAAAGAAATTTTATAGCACTTTTACTATACGGTTCGATATTTAAAATTAAGACCTTTTCACTTACTTTCGTAGCAGGACTCTGCACCGCAACCTTCAGGTGTAGCTTCTGCGAACACAAAGTCTTCAAAATCTCGATGCCCGGCTGTCGATCCTTCTCGTACTTCGATTCCCACGCGTCGAAAAGTCTATTGTAGTATCGGTATTCCATGAACTCGAGGTACTTGTAGGTTTGAGACGTTGGGAATATCTTTTTGAACGGTCCCATTACGGTTAACTCATCTTCGGCTTGTGTTAGGTGTCGAACGTCGTCTCCGGTTAGTCCTTCGAGAATCTCATCCATGTACTACGTTAAATAGTAAATAAGCATCGATTCTTAAAAATAAAGATTATTTCATGAACGATTTACCTCCTCTCTATAATCCAGCTGGCTGAAATAGTTATGTTTGTTCCGTTCTCTCTTCGTAAGGGCCATCGTGTATAGTTTCGGTTCGAAACACGCGGGTGCTTTGTCCGTTCTACTCAGCCGTGGTGGTAGGTGGAATTGAGCCATGTCGAACAGGGCTTTCACCAAGGGGCCTTTAACGTGAGCATCCAACGGTGAGGAACTATGAAGACTCGGAGATATGTTGACCTAAAAAGTCCAGTTGTATATTATCGATATTACATTTTATTGACAATTTTATATACGTGTCCAAGGAAGTAAGAAGAAAATTTAAAATTTTTTGTTGGTTTTAAAAAAAAATTATAAGGTTACATAGTTACATTCAAAAAAAATTTTCCATCCTTACAACAATCATCTGAACCTTTACAATTATGACCTACCTCTAACAACCACGGTTTCAACCTATTATCCAATAACACATCGACACCGAAGAGTTCGTAACTATTGTAACGGCTGGTAAGATTCTCTTTGCACAAGAGCGATATAGGAGATTCCCCGCTAATCATCGTTTTGATCACTAGCACCTCTAAACTTCTCCACAAGCTTTTCGTATCGATGCCCACCTTCTCCATATATTCCCACAGCTTCGATAAGGTCCTACGTATAATTACAAAATTACGGTTAATTAAATCACTTATTAAATAGCAAGTTTCGACGAACACACCATTTATGTCCCTGGCAAGCGTTCGCGTCTTCGTTAGCTGTATACTGGCTGGATAATTTGTTAATACTGTAATTAGTTAGGTGTACATAACGGTCCTTTAAATCTTTAACGTTATCGCTATATTTAGCTGAAAATAATAATACTTACATTACAAAAACAAGAAATCATAATTATTATAAAGTCGCGATATTAAAGGTTGCTTAAAACCAGCCCCCATCTAGATCCTATTGAGTTTCTGTGGGAGGAGCTTAGATCATATATATTACATGGATACCGCTATCACCATATCAGACTACATACGTTACTGTTTCCAACATGTACATCTACGATTTTCGAGCTATTACTTTCTTGCTTATGAACATTATATGTACCTATCCCTTATCTGACCATACGTGGAACAGAAAACGGAAATGCATGCGGATTCCGTGCGATTTATAATGGGACGTATGCGATTTCACAATTTACACAGACAGACAGAGTGCCATTAGACTTAGGTTAGACTTCTGTCAATTTGTGGTCAATGTCTATCAATCTGTATGAGCGAGCTATTTTATGTTGACATTTAAAAATTAAGTTATGCGTCTGATGTATGTCAAATTTAATTCAAATTTCGCGCGCTTCTCACGCCATGGTCCACGCGTGGTCAGGTGCGAATAAGAAAATACGAATAACCGTTGTTAGACAGAAATGCTGATTCTTTTTTATGTCTGTGATATGTTGGAAACAGCGGTATCCATGTAATATATATGATCTAAGGGGAGGAGTCTACAAGTATGAAAACCTGCTTCGATTTCAACTGAAACATTTTGGGCGCAACTACAGGACACATGGTCCAGAATAGAACCACTAAGATTGTCAAGGTTTAAAATAATGTCGATTTAGTCTGAGGCAGTAATAAAAGCAAAGCGTGCCCACGTCAACAAATAAAATTGAAATACAATGTGATTTTAAATATCCGGCGTCAACTTAAATTTCCCGCCAGTTTTTAATGTATTTTTCACTTTGAACGTTACTGTACTAAAATTTAAGGAAACATCGTTTATTCCCCTTATTATAACTGGTTAACTTAAAAAAATTGTCTTCACACGTTACCAACGAAGAAAGCTGGACGCTCGCTACGTCACGCGCCTGTTACGGCCGCATTAGTGGTTTGGTAGCTGGCGAGGTAGAAGGCCGGACGAATTCGCATGCACGTGGTTGTTTATTCAATTTCAATTATTAGCGTTTAAAAAATGTAAAGCTATTTTCAATTCTGTCCAGTTGCCCGAGCACTGGTTCAAAATTATCAATTTGCAAAAGGTTGCATTATTCAAATTAAAGTACTCTCTAGACCCTGTTATTACCTATACCGTTGTAATTAGCACCCTATAAGAACTACAAGCCCCAGAGTGGAACAATATCAATCAACAGAACGAATGTTTGCAAATGTTAAAAAATGAGTTAATCTACATTTAAAGTCCATTCTCTTTAAGAACATAGCAGATAGCGCTGCAATCGGCGTCCGTATAACAAAATTTAACTGGAATAATGGCGGGTAATTTGAATGTAAAATGTCAGTTCCATTATAACCTTTGTTCATCTATTTGAAAGTAATACTAAATTCTAATGACAAATATTTTAGTAAAATGTTTAGGAAAAATATATGTTTACGTTTATTTCAGTTTATTAATCCAACCAAAAAAATAAAAATGGAAACAATTTTATTTCAGGTATATCCCATATTTCCACATATTCACACTTCGGAATAAAATAGACATCTATGAGAGACTTTAATAGTTCTTTTTTAAAGTAGCTACAATTATCACAATATAGAACTATGCACAAATTACTTCAAATATCGTTTTTTTATGTTGATAATGCGGAAGCATCACTTAGAGAGGATATTTCCGCCGATGATCCAGTACTAGCGGTAATAATAAACTCTTCCCTCATGTGTTCTACAAACTTATCCAGCTCATACATCTTACTTTCTTCAGCAATGATGTGTTTGATGTAATTTGTCCATGCTTCAGCAATTACGAGTTGGAGTCCTTCAATTCAATTCATTAGTTTTGTTATATGCAGCTACATATTCCTTCACTTGGGCCCATACGAGTTCTATCGGATTTAAATTGCAATATGGCGGCAACCTTAGAATTTTACAACCAGCTTCTGCTACCATCTCATCGATTACAGAGAGTATCGAATTTTTTTTACATAGCTTTTAGCGTATTCCAGAAGTTCAACGTTTAAGCATGAGATATCGCAGGCAACTTCATTTGGAACATGCCAATTAAGTAAAATATCCGTTTTCCATGGAGCCGTTGACTTTTTTTTCTGCATTGACGGAATGGTATGGTGCATTATCCATTACAATTACACAGTTTGGTTCTAAAAAGGGTAGAACATTTCTCATCCACTGTAAATAGTTCACCATTCATTTCCTCATGGTAATCGGAGGTTTCTTCGATTGAAAATATAGCAACCTATTTTCACTTCCAATATGTAGTCTTATAATTCTACTTCCTTTTATACAATATGTTAAACAAATAAAATAACGAAAACGCAAGAAACCACCAAATACATAATCAAAAGCAACCGAAGAAATTTGACAATTGACATTACAAGATGTAACGATCAGTAATATTTCATTTTATCCAACATAAATTTCGTTTGCACAGACGCTTTTTTTCGTCGTGTAATTTTGCCTTACGTATTAGCCAATCACGTCCAAAATATAAGCCTATCTTGCCCAACGCTATTTTCTTAAAGTGAATGGTGTATATGTACACTCGTGGCCACATAAAAGTTTCCGACCGACAAGCAAGTTTTTAGAAGTTTTTACAGTGTACGAGTGTT